>PVJH01002073.1:163299-180748 GCA_004026705.1 Nesogale talazaci | reverse complement strand
TGCTGCTCCACTCTCTCCTCTTCTTCATCGTTTCCATTGATAGGTCCGAGCATATTCTTATCTGTTTGCCTTTGTATGTGATTGCCCTTTTTTCCCTAGCTGCTCTCATAATTTTCTCTTTTTCTTCATAATTGGATAGTTTAACAACTATATGTCTTGGTGTTTTCTTCTTGGGGTTTAGTCTAGCTGGTGTTCTTTCAGCCTCCTGTATGGTTATATGGCTTTCATTCATTAAGCTAGGGAAGTTTTCCTCTAAGCATTCCCTCACTATTTTGGGTGTTGGTTTTCTTGATGCCTCATCCTCCGGCAGACTGATAATCCTAATGTTGTTTCTTTTCATAGCATCAGCCAGGCTTATGATATTTTCTTCTGCTTCTCTCATAGACTTGTTAGATTTTTTTCTCCCACTTATTAATTTCTACTTGTGAGTCCTCTAGGTCACTTGTCCTGTTTTCTGCCTCCTCCATTCTCTGGCCGAAATCTGAGAGCTTACTATTAGTTTTTGTTAGCTCACTCTTTAGTTCTTGGATTTCCATTTGGTGCATGGCCTTTATCTCCTGTATCAATTCTTATTTCTTCTTTAAAGCGTCGCTCAAGAGCTGCATACGTGTTAGTAACATCTTGAAGATTTCTTTCTGTGGTTGATCGATCTCTGCATTTTCTATGACTGCTGTTAGGTCCAGCGGATCTTCTTGCATCGGATCCAGTTTCTCTTTTCTTGATACTGTGGAAGCTGCTAGCTGTTTTTTGTTTGATTTATTCGTATGAGGTGGCATTTTCCTTGGTGTTTTGTGGGCCTGGGGTCTCTCTTTAGGAGGCTGGTCTTATATTATAGCTTCCCTCAGGAACTGTTTGCAGCTAGGCCTTGCAGATCTGAGGGAGTGTGTTGGCTGAGCAGGGGAGTGGGTTTAGGGGATGGGGTGGGAGTTGGGTGGTCTGTACCTGGCTAGGGGCACTTGCCACAGATAGGTGGGAAAAAATCCTCTAGTACTCTGGGGTGGGGAGGACGGGCTGGCTGTTTACCCAGTAGACAATGTAAACCGGGCCTCTCTGTCGCAGGGTTTGGGGCAGGCGCCCTGAACCGGCAGCGTCTGTGAGGAGCGCCTGCGACTGTGGGGAGTGTGGGTGTTCCTTCTGCTCCTGTTAGAAAGTGTGGCCCAGGTGGGCAGGCTTGGGTTTAGGGGATGGCTTGATCTTATCCTGGGCAGTGGTGGTGCCCTTAAGGTGCACCTGGGCGCGGGCCTCCGGGATGGGGGAGGGGCTGGCCCTCCGTTGTGCTGGGGACACAGGAGTCCCTGGGGGTGGGGAGCGAGAGGTGTGGGTCTGCGTGGAGTGTCCCCTGGGCACCTTGGGGTGGGGAGGACTGGTCAGCGATTGCGTGCGCGGGCGCTGATTAACTGCGGGTCCCTGATCTCAGGGTCGCAGAGCGGCGCCCTGGATCCCGCTGCACAAAGAACCCGCAGCGTCTGTGCAGGCGGTGTCTGTGCCCGCGTCCGTGGGGAGCGCGCGCGTGCGGGTCGTACCTGCGCCTGGTTCAGAGGAGGCTCTGAGCTTTCCTGGAGTCACAAAACCCGATTTGAGAGCCCTACCCTTCCCCGTGTCACCCCCACTCACCGATCTCCAGGAGCTCCGGGCGTGGGCGTCCCATCTGGCCGCCATCTTCCCACCTTCCCCCTGTCTTTTGATATCTTCTAGTTGGTTTGTTGCTTTGTTGGGGTAGTTGATCTTACTGGTTTTTTAATTTGTCATGATATAACCCCCAAAGTAAACCTGAGTCATTCATATCTCAGAGACAAGCAGGTGGGTTCTGGGCCCCCACTGACCTACCTCTAGCCCCAGTCTGTAGTGATAACATGACCCTGCTCCGTAGCACCTTCACAAAGTTGTGGTGAAGAAATTAGGTGGTGCCTGGCTATTGATCACAGCAGTGTCTGAGGTCTTAAAGGCTTGTCTTCAAACAAGCAACCATCTAAGTGAGGCGTCAACTAAGTCCACGTAGAAGACACACACCAGTTTGTGTGATCCAAAGACGATAGTAATAAAATTCAAATATGACAAGGAGAGAAGTATCGGAGCCTAAATTGCAAAACACCCAATTTGTGGAAGGTTATGAAGGACAGTGGGGCCATCTGCAGAATATCTAATCAGGTTAAGCTGCTGGCAGATCCCTATCTGATAGGGATCATTGTAATCATGATTACACACTCTCGAACTTGATACTTGGTCAGTTGACCTGCAACTTGAAATTCTAGTCGCAAGTGTATTTCTTGCTAGTTCCAGGAGAAAAATTTCTTTCCTGGCCTTTCAAATATCCACTGGGCTTTTCTTACTATTTGTACTTTTATCTTTGTATTATTATTTTATCTTTACCATTTTATTTTGTTTCTGTTTTGTGCTGGGTTTGCCAGCTTGTGAAGCACGGAAGGAGTAAATGCGTGGAGATAACTGATGCAAGGGTTTTTAGGGGTGGGGAGTAGAGATAGGGAAGGTGTGGGGGGAGGAGTGACTAACCAGTGTATGTGGGAGAGAGGAGGGAACTATAGAACTGACAATGATTACACAACTTTTTTTTAAAGATATGTATCTGCATTTTATTTATTTTAGATCATTTTATAGGGGGCTCTTACAAATCACAATTCATATATCACTTGTATCCAACATATTAGTACATATACTGCATCATTCTTTTCTAAACATTTCTATTGAGTCCTTGGGGTCAGCTCATCTCCACCGGCTCAACCCTCGTGGCCCCTTGATAGGTTATAGATTTTTATTATTTTCATTCCTCACACTGACCCTTGTCTCCCTTCTCCAGTTTCTGTTCTTGCCCTTGAATGGGAGTGTGTGGTTATGTGCTGTTCATTGCAAATGGTACCCTCTTGTCCATACCCTTTCGGTATTGTTATCTCATTCCTGTTCTTGGGTTCCGTGTCTCGTGAGTTTTGTCTCTTGCCTATACCTATGTCCATGCCTCCCATCCAGTGCATGAGGGAAGTAGCACTGGGGTCATGATAGTGGGGGGGTGAGAAGTCCTCAGGGAATCAGAGGTAAATTATGTGACCCATACCAGTGCTCGACTGCATCCTGATTGACTCATCCCCTACCTGCCACCTCTCTGTGAAGGGATGTGCCATACTCCACAGATGGGCTTTGGGTCTTCACTCTGACCCCCCTCATTCTCACCAACATGTTTGTTGTTTGTTGTTTGTTATGAATCTTCTGATGACCATTGCCCAGTCATTATGACACATCATGATCCCACTGCCTGGTGTGCTTCCATTGTGGGCTTGTCGGATGGCCGCTTATTTAACTTCAAACCTGTAAGACCCCAGACACAATATCTTTAAATAGCCAGACACCATCCGCTGACTTTACCATACACCCATTTTTGTCTTCAGTGATGAGGGGGTGGGGGTGGGCATGGGGGGCTTGAGCATTGCAAAATGCCAATTTGTTAGTACAAAATGTACTTGTATTGAGGGGAGGGTATGAGGTAATGCCCATCTGCAGCCTCAGTGTGTTGCCCTATAAATGTATGCACATAGGCCAATACCGCTATTTTTTTAAAAATCATTTTATTGGGGATTCGGGGGTTCTTACAGCTCCTTTTGGGGGGGGGCATCACTGCCCTCTGGTGGTGGGAGTAGGAGGCCCAGCCTTGCTGCTGGAATTGAACCTCCAACCCAGTGGGCCGCAGTCCCACGCACCTCCACTACGCCACCGGGGCTCAGTCAATACCTCTATTTTCATGGATTAATGTATCTGCATAAGTGCATACCTATGTTAATACCTCTGTGTATAGTTCTACATCCTATAGCTTTCCTGTTCCCTTTTGCCTGTTGCTGCCCCACCACCACTTTCCCCCTTCTTCCGCCACCTAGTACTTTCTCTCAGTAGATTGGTGCTGTTCTAATACCCAGAGGATCTCTACACCCTCCTATATGTTGGTATCAATTCTCTAGTTATTCCCCTGTCCTTGGTACTGTCCGCTCACCAGACCCTTCTCCCTACCTCTTTCCAAGACCTCCAGAGCCACAGCTCATTTTTTAACTTTTTTTTTTTGGGGGGGGTGGCATCACTGCTCTCCGGTGGTGGGAGTAGGAGGCCCAGCCCCATGCTGGAATTGAACCTCCGCCCCAGTGGGCCACAGTCCCGCGCACAACCACGACGCAACCGGGGCTCAGCCCCTGAGCCACAGCTCATTTTAAAAGTGATTTAGCCATTAGGAAAAAATAGAATGTTCTAAAATTGATTTTGATAATTATAAAACTCGATATGATTGAATTATTATATGATATGTGAACTAAGTTACAATAAAACTGTAAAAGAAAAAAATAAATTATAATCTAAACCCTCTACCATCCTTAGTAAGTTTCACCAGAATTAGAAACAAAAAAGATTTTTATTAACCACATAAGATAGCAACAGCCATTGTATATATGTGCTTGCTAGAGAGCGATTCAGTGTACAGTGATGCTCCTCTATTTACTCATACTCTAGCTAATACTTCATAGATGTCAGCATGTAAGGTGTTGTCTTCATTATACCATCACCACCCATGGAGACTATGTGACACAGTAGAACTGCCCTATAAGTTTGGGGATTTATGTATAGAAACTTTTTTTGGGGGGGGGTACCATTGCCCTCTGGTGGTGGGAGTAGGAGCCCCAGCCTTTGCTCCTGTGGAGCTGCTGCTGGAATTGAACCTCCATCCCAGTGGGCTGCAGTCCCACGCACAACCGCTACGCCACCGGGGCTCAGCCCCATATGGAAACTTTTTATTGTAACTTGGGTGACTTTGCCTAGCACCCTAGAGCCCACTGGATTTTCATTTAACAATCTACACACTTCAGTTCGTAGCACTGACTACATTCTGCACAACGTGACAGCACTCTTCACACTTCAGCGTTTCCCCTTTCTGTTCCTCTTCCTGTCCCTTCATACCTTTTGATCTCCTAAGATCCTGGTCATTTAGCTGGAGATCACCTGTAGTACAGGCCTGTCTGCTGGTAGCCTGAAAGTTAAACCATGCCAGGGAGGAGTTAAGGTCTAACCAGAGTTTCAGGGATTCTGCCAAAGTGTCACACCTTAAAACCTGGTCTCAAAGTTTTGTGCCACATTTCCCCCCCCTTCTGTCCACAGCCTTCTATTGCTGTTTCATTCAGACAATCTGCAGTGGTGACTGGGACCATCTGATTCTGGTGCCAGGGTCTGGGCGCTGAGCTGTGGCATGTTTCAGAGTGATTGTGTTCACATCTAAGAAATCTCTAGAAACATCCAACCTTGGGTGGAGCCCTGAAAACCATCTGAGCGCGTTTACAGTTGAGTAAACGGAAGCCGGGGGAAACTAAGTGATGAGTCCTTGAGATTATCTAGCTAGGCTGACAGGGCCAGAGCCCCCGGTTTGGCCACAGTCTCCATAGCTGTGTGCATCCTTTCCGAATCCGGTTCATTTAGAATCTGGTATGGAAGCATTTCACTTGAAGTTACTAAGCAAGGTATAATGCTAAAATCTTAGTTCAAGTATCCACGAGTTCCCTGTGTACTTTAAAAAGAAAAATCTGCTAGTTTAATGTACTATTTGTGTGGAGAGTGTTGTCCTTGAATTCACAGTCGATTGATTGAACTACCTCAGGAAAACAGGGGCAATGGTTATATGTACAAATGACCATATGTATTATAAATCTTCAAGCAGTTATTTTTATACCCTCTATTTAGCTCTTTGGGCAGTTTCCAAAATAAAATTATTTTCATGGGCTATCTTCTGGACAGAACTACCTTATCCTAAATTAAGGGTAATTAATAAAAAATGAGTGATTTTTATACTCTCAATAAACTATTCTCTGTAGGACACGGAAGACTTGGAAAAAGAGATTAAAGAAGAGCTTCCAGTGAATACCTCTAAAGTCCGACCCAAACCAGAGAAAGCATTTTCTTTGAAGACCATAAGCACTAGTGAATCAGCTGAAGTACACGTCAAAAATAGCCAGGTAACCTTTTTTCCATTTATTTAAGTGATATGACAGTTTGAGAATTGTAACTTAATATTTCGTTGAAGCACTGTACTGAGCATTTTAAATGGATTAATATTCCCAAGAGAAAGGTAGAACTCGTTATACATTGATTCAAGGCTAGAGAAGTCAAATCAGTTGCCCAGCATCTTAATACTCTTGCTGACAAAATTAAAACCACTGTTTTATTCTTTTTTGTCATTTTTTTTGGTCATTTTTTTGTCACTCTGGTGAGAGTAGGAGGCCCAGCCTTGCTCTTGGAGAGCTGCTGCTGGATTTGAACCGCCAACCCAGTGGGCCACAGTCCCGCACACAACCACTACACCACTGGGGCTCTCTTTGTAAAAGCCCCTCTTTTTTATAATTTAAAGACAACATTGATTAAGTCTTAAGAGTGGCAAATACAAAGCGCACACACACACACACACACATATATCATCTGGACACAAGGTTGAAATGGCACCCAATGGCTCATAATTGGGACTCTAAAGTGGGGGGTGGGAACTGTCTCAAAAAGTGTGATTGGGTGGGGGGAGAACTGGTGGGAGAGCAACACATCACGTAACAGGTGGAACTACATATAAGAGCTGGAGCAGGTCCACTTTTGGGATATGTATGTTGTTAGCTAGAAGGGCTTACAGGGTTGGTTCAGTGTCTGCCAAAACAGTTAAGGCCAAACTGGTAAGAGCAGGAAAAGCCACTGTTTGTTGCTGTTGAATATTTAGGCATACAAGGGATAGATGCCCTGGAGAGATGGAGTGGGTTGCATTCCCTCTCCCCTTGGCATGCTCCCCCACCCCACGCACACACATTATATAGCTATAGTTCAAACCTCTTTCTAGGTTTGAAAATTAATGTGTTTTCTATGGAACAGACTAAAGTATCTGAACCATTTTATAAAAGATAGAGACCAACGACAAAGACTGTGGCCTTTCAGTGTCTTGATTTCTTATTGGGTAAGTGTTACTTCAGTTGCACACGGCCCATGTCTTCACTCTTTTTTTCAAAAACCGTGTTGAGACCCTGCCCCATGCCGTGCTCGGGAGGTGGAGCCCAGAAGACTTACGCAGCAAAGGAAATCTTCCTTAGCTTGTTTCTCTGTTGAGATGATCCACCGCCACAATGTGGAGAAGGCTCAACCATCTCTTACTTGGCTGGTGCAGGCCCGGAACACTCCATATCTTAAAAGTTCGGTCATTTCCTGCTCCTGCCTGGTGATTGACAGGAATGCCTCCGTGAAGCAATTCAGTTAGGGTAGCTCCGCCTACTCTAGGCTGGGGGGTCCCGAGGAAGGCTCAGGTAGACTCTGAGCCTTCTCACCCACTACGAGGCTGAGGAAAGCTCCGAAGGGTTAGACCTGAGGTGTACTTGGTTTCAACAGTAAGTCTAGAGCCATCTTTGGGGCCAGCTTTTTTCGTGTAGTCATCTGAATCCACCCCCACCTCTGTGGAAGAAAAGGTTCAGGAATGAACTGTTTTCTCTTTCTCATCAGACGGGTTTGGGAAGTTAAGAGTGGCGAGGAAAAGGTCTTCCCACTAAGTTAAAGCTTACTAATCACTAAGCTAAGGATTCCTGGAGATGCAATAGTTAAATAATTCAGCTGTTGGAAATTTGTTCCCTAAAGAATACAACCTGAAAAATTCTCAATGACAGTGTTGGCCTTTCACGTGTAGTCACTAAGGAGTTGGAATCAACTTGATGGTTCTTGACAACGTAGACTCACTAGCAAATACAAAATATTGCTAATTATAGTAAGAAAAATGTAAATGTTAATGAAATTGAAAGACTTTCTCCCCTGCTTGTGATTCAGTAGACGTTTGTAATTTTATACCTGTACTCCCTTTTATCTCAACCTGTGTTCATGTGTATCCGTGGGGATTGTCGGTAAAGGTGTGCTTAGTCACGTCACTACAGTGCAGGCACGCCTTGCAGTGCTTCTGATGTTAAATTGGTTGACATGAATATTATTTAAAAATCTCTTGATATGACTTAGATACTTTGTTTTATTTTGAATGCTTTAACCAAAAAAGCCATCTAAGATCATTTTATTCCAAAATAGCCTATCAAGACTCTTGCACCTGCTGTTTCTACCGAGCCATCTGTAACTTCATCAAAAAGTGATGATAAGAGCTCCTCCCAAGTGCCACCAATGCTACAAGAGACAGAGAAATCCAAGTCAAATGCGAAGCAAAACAGTGTGCCTCCCTCACAGAGTGAGTGTGCCTTGATAGGATCCTGATGGCGAGCAAAGAGGGCTAGACCTTGAGCTGCTAACCAACAAGTCGCAAAGAGGGCTAGACCTTGAGCTGCTAACCAACAAGTCAGAAGTTCAAACCCACCAATCACTCCAAGGGAAAATAATGAGGCAAGGCTGTCAGCTCCTGACCTCTTTCACAGGGGTCGCCCAGTTCATAACAATAGTAAAATTACAGTTATGGAGTAACAGCGAAAATAACTGTATAGTCGGGGGGGGTGCAGTCACCACAACATGAGGAGTCAAGGCATTAGGAAGGTTGGGAGCCACTAGTCTACTCGGAGTTTTGGAGTCACTAAATTGAAAATTGACTCAGCTACAATGAGTCAGTGATTTTCTTGGAAACATTAGTGAGTCAACTTTTTCTTTATTTTTTTTTTGAGGGGGTTGTAATCACTGCCCTCTGGTGGTGAGAGTAGGAGGCCCAGCCTTTGCTCCTGTGGAGCCGCTGCTGGAATTGAACCTCCATCCCAGTGAGCCACAGTCCTGCGTACAACCACTATGCCACCAGGGCGCAGCAATTTTTCTTTCTTGCATAAAACCGAGGACCTGTGGAATCATGGATATTCAGCTGTTAAAGAGCTGCAATAAGTCATAGAGCAGGGCACAGTTGAAGACGAGGGCATAATACCTACCCGCTTGTCTGTCCACGTCCTCCTTTTCTCTGTGCACTCTTGAGTCTGCAGGTGGTTCTGGCCCACCCACCCCCAACCCCCCCCACCCTCCGCTACCTTCATTCATTAGCACTTCTGAGTTCAGCTTCGCGTTCAATTGAATAGTGGTTTTTCTAGGTCAGAACTGATCAGCAGTTCCAGGGAAGGAAAGGAAATAGATACAGAATAACTTAACATGTAACTAGCATTTTCAAACTTTAACATACAGTTGGGAACATTTGCATTTCTGGTGAATTTTAAAGCATATTTTTGTCATTGTTAGTGATTGGTAGCAATACTTAGTATCATCTCTTTTTCTGTTTTCCTTTTAGCCAAGTCTGAAACTAGCTGGGAATCTCCCAAACAAATAAAAAAGAAGAAAAAAGCCAGACGGGAAACGTGAATATTTTTTCCTGTATTGGACATGTGTTTGCAAACACTGTCTTGAAGATTATGCTGTTTATGCAATAATTTGTGAACATGTACAGAGTTTTATATAAATTTCAACCAATTTTTAAAACAAAACTGTGAACACAGCCACCGTAAAAATGGAATCAAAGGAAAGTTAATTTATAAAACTTAGAGGTCAACAGAACCTACGACAGTTGCTGGACGACACTTGGGAAAGTCCTTTCAATTTAAGGAGAATGATCTTAATTTAAGAATAGTTTCCTGGTTTTACAGCAGTGCCCTGTTTACAACAGATTGTGCCCTATCTCATCTGCAGCTGAGAAATAAGGATTCTGATTAGAGAGAGGGTTACCTACAAAGTAGTGGGTATTTCTTGGATCTTATGCACGGACCTTGTACCATTTGAATCTGTTTTATGCTTAAATCAAAGTGCTTTTGATCAAGTGCATAATCGGCCATATCTTTACATATTTGTTGGCAGCAGTTTGTATTAAAGGAATCACAAGTGCAAATAAAGAGTTACTTATCACCTGCTTAACTAAGCCGGCCGGTTTAATTTGCAGTTTTTAAGAAGTTCTTGATTAAAACATGGAAAATGCAGTTGACACTTGTATGGCTTTTGAAGTTATTTTTGATAGTCTTTACATTACTTGAATTGTTCCAAGTACAGTATATTTTAAAATTAAGAAAAGTCAACTCTATGTATTTGTTTTATACTTTTTAAGATTCAGACTCACAATTCATGCTCTTGTTTATGATTTGAACCCTGTTGGACAAAATAGGACCTAAATACTCTCTTTCACTGGCAATTACTTTTGTTCCACTGTCAACTCTTGTTATTAATGCTTTTTTTGACTTTGAAAATAAAATCATCCACACATTAGTTGGACAGACGAGACTTACGGCTTTGGTGGAGAACGAGGAATGAGCATCAGACAGCTTTAATTGACATTGTCAAGACCTCCAGTTATCAGGAATACATTTTTTTACTGCCTTAACCTGTAGTGCGTAGAATATGCATCAATTACCAGAAGGGGATTCGTGTTTTTATAGGAATTTTCATGTAATAATGCGATCATGGTCAAAAAAGGAACATTTCCTGCTTGAAACTGTATTGATTACAATGATGTGTGAGATGTTTCACCATTTTCAGGCACTGTGTAATTCTATCGTAATAAACTGGCAGGTATCTTTGTAACTATAAGTAGTGCATGTTCAGCCATGTACACTGTACATAGCCTTTACCAAACGTGTTTGACAAGGACCATAATTAACATCACATAGTGAATTGTGATAAGACAAAAACAAAAAACAAGCCATGATTTATTTGATGTGATTGGCTTAGTTGTTTTTATGTGGCACCAAGAATGAACCTGTTTTAACAGCTGTAACCAATGGTACTGATATATCCGTCCATGTTGTCTTTATTATATTTGATTGTGGTTTGATGGTATTGGATTGTCAGACTAGGAAAGCTCAAGGAAACAAAATGGTTTGAATTTTGCTGAAGACTGGCCTTATTAATGGACAGCTTTCTTAACAAATGGTTATTAACTTTTCTACAGGTGTTAACATCTGTTTCAGGAACATGGCAGTATGTTTACATGTCAGGAGTTTTGTTTAATTCAGTGATACTTTTAAGTTGACTTGTTTAAATAAATTCAGCAAATGGATAGCATTGTTTTTATTTGCTTCAGTACGGGGGGAAATGACAGCCAAAGTGCCAGGAAGGGATTTCTCCAAGTGATTTAATTAACTTGGGATAGGTGTTCCTCTAAGATACCTCCAAGGATATCGAAGTTGCCAGCACTTTGTAAAGGTGAATCGCCAAGGAGAATGTGATGAGGAGTTTGTATAATTTTGGAATGTGCCAAAAGGTCTATGCTCAAAACAATTTAATTGAACTCTCTCAACTACCTCACGCTCTTAGAATTCTGTTGGTGGTGTCACGTGTGTCCTTTTTTTCTTCAGCCTAGTTTGTTCCCAGTCAGCTACACCACATGGCAGAAACGCCATCTCTGGAGCACAATGTGGTGAAGATGGTGAGCCACCTTGCTGAGTTGGGATGGATCCAGGACTGAGATCCCTCTCTGTCTTTCCTCTCTGGCCCAAGAGCTAGAAAGTAGAATGTATGTTATAAGATGGCACCTGTGTACATGATCAAATTGATGTACTCATGGTCAGATTCATAAGATATAAGTAAGTCCTTTGCACAATGAAGTGTCATTGTCCGGTATTCTCTATCTGTCCCATAAGATCTTTGTGGAGCGTTAAAATTTTTTTCTAGCATCTAAATAGTGGAGCTGGGTTTCATCACCTGGAAGGGCATTAAAATCAAGATTGACACAACTACCTTGGTGGAGTTGTGGGTTAAGTTTGGGCTGTTAACCTTAAGGTTGATGGTTCAAACCCACCAGTGACTCCTCAGGAGAAGGTGAGGCTGGCTCCTCCTGTCACGATGTACCGTCTCAGAAATTCTCGGGAGCACTTTGACTCGCTCTCGAGGGTGCTTGTGACTCAGAATCGACTCCAAGGCAGTCAGTTTTTGGTTTGGGGGACTGGAACTTGGAAGAGGGAGATCCTTGGTGACTGGATAAGATGCTTCCTAGACTGTTAGGAGGAAGAGCTGACCCCCTCAGGTGCTGTCAGGCCTGGAGGAGAATCTTGCTCCTAGCAGCAAACAAAAAACTTGCTAGCAAAACCGCTGGAGTCTCCCTAATCCTGACCTGCCCCACATGCTAAAATCCCTGCCCTGTTGTGGAGTGTAGACTAATGTCTTAGGGTTTCCCCACACTGGAATTCTACCAGCCTACACCCTGAATTGAGCAAAACAACAGTTGAGAGAGTCCAAAAACAAGTATTGAAATGTCTTTCATGTAATTTACCATGTTTACTTTGTTGCATGCATTTTGTGAAGGGTGATGAATATAATTTCATCCAAATCTAATGGTATTCTTTCATGGGCAAATTGACTTTGTATTTGGATTAAAGATACTGCAGGGCAATATTTAACTACAGAGCTTAGTTTTTCTTAATTAAAAAAAAACAACAACCTCTAATACTATAGTATGAAATATCTTACAAAACTTAGAATTTAGGTTTAAGATGTCTGATAGATGTCTTCAGATTTTCCTGTAAATTCATTGCACAAAAACTGGAATTACGTTCCAAAAGACTTAGGGAATGCAAATATGTTATTTGTAAGATGCTTTGAATATTGTAAATAAAACAAGCCATTTTTCTTTTGTTTAAATTGCTTTTACAATTCTCTCTGGGAAGGAACTTTGCTAGTCATTCCGCAGACGCGGCATCTCTTAAAATGCCCCAGTTTGTCACACACAATGTTTATATCCTCTGTGGGAAACATTCTCTACCTTCTGTCGTCTGACTTAGAAGATGTCGCGGCCACTAGTGCAGTAGCTCACTTGAATCGGAGAGAGATGGGGTTTTCTACTCCCATAAAGAGTTAACAGTCTGGGGCTGAGCCCCGGTGGCGTAAGTGGTCGAGTGCAGAACTGCAGCCCGCAGGCTTGGCGGTTCAAATCCAGCGGCAGCTGGGTAGCGCCCATGACCGCCAGAGGCAGTGATGCCCACAAAACACACACACACACACACACACAAAGAGTTAACAGTCTGGGCCTCCTACTCCCACCACCGGAGAGCAGTGATGCCCGCCCCACCCCCACCCCCGCAAAAAAAAAAAAGTTAACAGTCTCTGAAATCCAAAGAGGCAGATCCACCCTGTCCTACAGAATCAGAATGCGCTTAATGGTTTTTTAATCGAATTGAACCTCGTAGGTTAATCAAGTTAGATCTGAGTCTGAGGTGATGTGACAGGATTAGGTTTGGCTGCGCCTTCAAGCAACAGTGAATTAAACAGGATAGATGCTGCTTTCACTTGTAGCTAGAACTAGGAAGGTGAACGGAACTGTCAAAGGTGTATTTGCTGGTCCCTTGTACTCCCTATGTGGCTTTTGTGTCACAGTTGGAGGTGGTTTGCTGCAACTCTGGCCCACACGTCAGCTAGCTAGAAAGCTGCTGAGTCCCTGTCTCTTCAGGACAACTGGAAGGTCTACGTAGTACGTAAGCTTACATTCCGGTTGAGTCATTTGGTCCCACTAGCTATAAAAGGGTAGAAGGTAAGAGTTTTCCATTAATGCATATTAGTCTCTAGTACTATAAAACCTTCAAATGGTCTAGTAATTACTAAGAATGAAAGCGGCATGGGATAAGTTAACTTCTGGAAGTCCTATCACTGGAAGAAGACAATACTGGGTCCTAGCAGCAGCCTGTCACTTGGTCATAAAATGCATTTTTTTTTTTAATTATAAGCTGTGTTTAGATATATGAAGCATATAGATAATTACAAAGCATGCTCGAATGAACACCTCTGCTTAAGAAAGAACATTAAGCGGTACTAGGGACCAGCTGCCTTTAGGTGGGGCTGATGGTTGACAACAAGGAAATGCTGCAGATGAAAGAGGCCTCAAACACCCTCACTTAGCACAAGACCTTTTTGATGCTCAAAAAGGTGAAACAAGATTTGAGTCTCGGGTGTTAAGGCAGCATCATTTCTTGTCACCTCAAGATACTCTAGTGCCATCTATTGGGAGAAAATCACTGTAATAGCTATACAATCACAGGAACTGTTAATCATTCACAGTGTTAAGAGTAAATTCTCATCTAAGCTCTCTTTAATATCATGAAGTTACCTGGGAAAGATGGCTATTCACATTTCTAATCAAAATGAAAGTATTACATCATCCAAATCCCAGAAGGTAGGGCATGGCTGCTGTCAGCACACAGCCTGGCCATGGATTAAATAATAAACTAGCAAGGATGTGGAGGGAGCCATAGTGAGAGTACAGCACATCACGTATGACACTTCTGAAGCCCTTAACAAAGAAATGCTGGGACTGAGCCCCGGTGGCGTAATGGTTGTGCGCGGGACTGCAGCCCACTGGGATGGAGGTTAAGTTCCGGCTCCCAGGAGCAAAAGGCTGGGCCTCCTCCTCCCACCACCTGAGGGCAGTGATGCCTAATAAAAAAAAATAATTAAAAACCAAAGAAATGCTAATCTAGATTTTTTTTTTTTTAATGGGTGGAATGAGACATTTCAAATGAAATCTGGCAAGATTTCCAGTCCATGTTGTGGAGCTATGACCATTTACAGGTATTGTGTATACAGTGTTTTTAATGGTACGTGGAACTGGGAAAGACATCTTTTATACTAATTGTAGATCTAGAACACTTGAGTCTAATAAAAGCTACTTGCACCAAGAGAATACTTTGGTGAAGCTGAATCTGACCAAGCTCTTAAGCCATTAAGTCAATTCTTTTAAATTGGGAGTTCAGTCACCTCAAATAGTATTGCACAATTGCTACCACAATTGATCAGATTGCACACCTTTCCTTCCTAGGCTCCTAGACATCTCTCTGACCCCCATTCCTCACTAGCTCACTTCTTTCTGCTTGCCAAGTTTATCTTGGGTAACATTTGGTAAGGTGACTTCAGAGATCCGGAGTGCTGCCATCAAGCTTTATCAGGAAAGCCCCTGACTCTAGGGAGCTTTGTGCAAATAGGCCTTGAGGCCACCCACAAAGTCACCTCAGTGACAAACCCCTCTCTCCCATCTCAGGGTACCTTTGACACATTTTCTGTGACACATGCTTAATGTTCCTAGTGACTACATGAGTCAGTAAAATCCCCTGTACTAGAGATCAACAACTGGGGGTGGGGGGGGGGTGGGGCAGGGGCGGGCATCGTTTTCCAAGAAAGTTACGAGACCCAGTGAAGTAAAATCTTACTGAAGTACGGAAAGCAAGGTAAATGAGAAGCTGTATCGGTCTTAGGAGAGCACGGGCATATCCGTATTTCAGAAAGTACGGCAGGCACGTAAGCATTCACGTGAGAGCTAGCCAAGGCGAGTCGCCAGCATGGACATGGCGGAGCATGACGTGGCCAGCGCCAGCATCTTGACGAGACAGACTCAGAAGCAGGCTGACCCTGTGACTGCTGGGTGAAGACAGGGTGGACGCCATCCCTCTCGCTACTCGGAGACAGGCCCAGGGCCGTGCCATGCCCAAGTCCCTCTTCAAAAACAGTTACGTGCCATGGAAGCAGAGCAATGTGGACACCAACCATCTGCAGCCACCTGGACTCCAAACACCTCTAGGGGAAGGTGAGACTTCCTGGTAGGAACCTCTCCCCGCTGGGTCAGTACGAGTAGCAGAGGGGGAGCCTCATCCAGCTGGTTGACCACGGATGGGGGGGTGGAGCTTATGCCCATGTCTTAGGCTCCATGGGGAGCTCACCTCTCTCTGGGAGGCTGCAGTTGACCTGTGCCCTCAGTAATACTGGGCATGGAGTCCTGGGGTGAGGGGGAGGGGGCATCTGTTCACCCAGGACAGCAGGCTACGTTTGTGGGAGATGACCACTGGTGCAGGGGAACAGGCCAGGCCTATGGGAAGGTGCCCACCAGCTGACTCCCTGCTGTCTGTGGGCAGCCCCTTGCTCCTTAAGAGCATCAACCCATGTTTGGCTGCCCCTCACAATGGCTGCCATCTGGATGAGCTGGGCGGTTGGCTGGTGTGGGGAGTTACTTTTAAACATGATGTTTCGGCTGAGCCCCGGTGGTATAAGTGGTTGAGTGCAGGACTGCGGCCCTGCGGCCCACGGGCTTGGTGGTTCAAACGGCTCTCAGGAGCAGCGCTGGGTAGTTCCCACGACCACCAGAGGGCAGGGATGCCAAACAAAACAAAACAAAAAAAATGTGATGTTTCTGCCAGAAATTTGTTTTTTATTTTAGCAGCCATGGATGAAACATACTTAAAACGCCTCTCCAGTGGGCTCCGTCCCAGAGTCCTCGCTCTGTGCAGTTGCCGAAAGTCCCCTGGCCAAGGACTAAGGTTGCCGGTAAAGGGGAGCCATGGATGACCCTTGGGGTAGCAGTTGGGTGACAGGGTGAGAGCCCATGTCCTTGGCGATGAGCAGGGCGACCTCAGGGATGGTGCCAGGAGAGCCCCCCGTCTCAGAGCGAGAGGACAAGGATACCACAGGTAAGGGAGCCCAGGAATAGGCTTTTAAGACAGGCCTGTTGGGCTGAGCCCTGGTGGCATAAGTGGTTGAGTGCGGAACTGCAGCCCGCAGGCTTGGCGGTTCAAATCCACGACCACCAGAGGCATGAGGCAATGATGCCCACAAAAAAAAAATAAACCTAAAAAAAAAAAAAAAGGCCTTTGATGAAGCCTTTTAAGAAGGCTTTGATGTCAGTAGGAAAAGAACCCTTCCCGACCATTTCCGTAGAATCACAAAAAGAGAAATGAGAGGTGGCGTGTTATTTCTAAATCGCAGAACATTAGGAAGTTGTGGCACAGGGAACAAAGGAGGAGCGAGGGAGAAAAACCTGAAAGACGTGCGGAAGATGGTCATGAAGAAGGACCCGAGTCTGCCAGAGCCCAAATGTGTGAAGCTTGACGCTCTGGGAGCACACCGAGCCCAGAGAGCAAAGGTGCGCGACTGGGGCCGCAGGCTGCGGCGGCAAGGAGAGAACCTGATGTTCCTGGTGCCGCATCACGGCTCGGCCTCCCTCCAGGGCCGCCACGGGATGGCCTTAGCCACCTCGAGTAGTGTCTCGGTGTACGGAACGCGCAAGCGGGCTCCAGGGGCCCTGAGCTGAGCTGCGACTTCCGGGAGCCGATTGCCTTGGCCCCCGCGGGAGGGGCGGGTAACCTGATGCACGAGGAGTCGGATGTGGCCGTCTAGCTGAACTACAGGCTCGGGATGCTGCGAGGAGAGAGATCCTATGTCCAGGCTCCCGAAAGCCGGCTCCACGGTCACCAGGCGCTTCTTGGACCGACGTGCCGCCTCCCACGCCGGACACTTTGGAGAAGAGGCCTTTTGGACCCAGCCCTCCAGCTCTACTTCGAGACCTGCACCCCGCCAGCGCACGGGGACAGCTCCTGCATCGCGCAGGCCTCCGGACTGGACACTCAGGCCCCTGGACGAGGACACCCGCGTGGACGCCGAGTGCCCGTTCCTGAGCTGCTAGGAGCTTCTGCACCGATGGAGGACTTGGTGGGTGACGGGGTGGACACAGTTCTGCAGGCACCCGTGGCAG
>PVJH01002073.1:116590-163199 GCA_004026705.1 Nesogale talazaci | reverse complement strand
TGCTGTGCCGCTTTCCCGTGAATGTCAAGTCCTTCTGCACAAGGCGCTGCCCCGGGACTCCGCCTGACCAAATCGGACTGATGCCCAATGAGGGCGAGATTGTGGGGGGCTCCGTGCGCGTCTGGGACAGTCAGGAGGTCCTGGCCGGCTGCAAGCAAGAAGGGACTGTCCCCACCCCCACGACTGGTCCACAGACGGGAGGGAGCACGGCACGCGTCCTCACCGAGGGTCCGGCTTGGGCTTGGAGCGAGTCTGAACTTGGATTCTGAATTGTTCCCGAAGCTCGGCATCGAAGGAGCAAGACGGTCTCTTTAAAACAACAACAACAAAAACCCCAAACAGCCCAAATCTTCCCCTTTTGATTCGACGGCGTTTCAGCTCTATTTCCTCCGTAAGTCCGCGGCTTCTAGCATCATCCTAACAAGTCCATGCTCGCCACTTGCCCAGACACCCAGTGCCGTTTCTCTTATGTTCAGAAAACCCAAAGCCTCCAGACGGCATTTAGAGGAGATAACGTGGCCTGTCACCGTCCTGACAGGGTCTGTCGCCGTCTGTCGACACACAGTTGGAAATCGTCCACTCAGGACCGTGTCTACCAGATATTTGAAACAGTTATAAACTATGCTCTGAGAAACTCCACTGACTGGGGTGTCTATCCTTTCCAGTGCGACTGGAATTCTCCACAGAATGTGCTCTCTCGAGGGAAAGCAGCCTCATCGGGGGCTGGTGGCAGTTAGGTCCAAGGGTTCGTCGGTTTCCCCAGTAGGGATGGACAGGGGGGATCAAGGGCCACTGGTTGATTGCATGTCAGGAACCTTTGCGAATGTGTCAGGCTGCTGCTAATTCTGAAGCATAGAGCTGGATGGGGGTGAATTTGTAAAGGCGGAAATGTTTTGAAGGATTTGCGATGAGATAGTTTTGGTGAGGTAAATAATGGAATAAGGTCATACATGTACTTTTGTACATTTTTTCCGATAGGTAACATGATAGACAGCATCCACGCTGAAGGAGCCGCTGGTCTCTCCTTGTTCCAAAGTAGAAGAGTTTGAACAGAAACCCTCCCAGGAACTGCTTTCAGTGCCCTGCCCTCTCACAAATAGCAGGTGGAGGGAATGGCTTCCTTTCAGACGTAAGGCTACCTGCTCCCCCAAAATTCACATCATGCACTCCCAGTAGACTCTGTTCCCAGCAGTCAGTAAATGGACACCCAGAAGTAACACTTTGCGGGATAATTTTTATTTTTCATCTTGTGCACATCCATGTAACCAGAGAGTTGAACTTCCTGAGTACTGCTAAAGTTATATAATGGTGATAAAATTGAATGATTAAAAAAAATTCTGAGAGGGCTGAGCCCCGGTGGCGTAGTGGTTGTGCGCGGGACTGCGGCCCACTGGGACCGAGGTTCAATTCCAGCAGTGGGACTGGGCCTCCTACTCCCACCACTGGAGAGCAGTGATGCCCCAAAAACAAAAAAAATTCTGAGAAAGGAATCCCCTGGCTTCCGGATAACAGAGTGGCTCCGTGGGGGCGGTCTGCACGTCATTTCTTTCTTCTTACGCAAGGCCCATGTTCCCATGCGCTGACAGCTCTAGCCAGGGAGCTGAGACACGGGATGGTCTCACTTCAAGACACTCTCTCTTTTGTTCCCTGAGAAATGACTGAGACACAGCATTCTGCAGGTGCTCAATTCGACCACCTCGTTTGGCTTTATCTTCCCCTCCAAGCTCTAAACAAATTGATGGTTCCTCTGTTGGCCTTCAAAGACTTGTCGGTGATCCTTTGAGAATTCATCACCAAATGCAGGATACTGCAAGAACTGTCTTTCTCAACTGTGACTTTGCCCCTCTAGGTCCTGGCTCAACTTGTGAGACTCAATTTCTCACGTTTTTCCACCTAATAAATAGTCTTCACTTTTTAAAAAAAATTTGGAATGAATTTTGGTTTCTATTTGAGATGACCTGAATGTAAAGAGTGTTTAAACACCAGAGGGCAGTGATGCGCCCCCCAAAAACAAAAACAACAACAAAAAAGAATGTTTAAAATATATTAGGGGCGGAGCCCCGGTGGTGTAGTGGTTGAGTGCGGGACTGCGGCCCATGGGCTTGGCGGTTCAAATCCAGCAGTGGCTCTCCAGGAGCAAGGATGGGTAGCTCCCACAAACACCAGAGGGCAGCGATGCCCCCCCCCAAAAAATATATTGACCACCAATACCTGATGAATGTTCACCGATCCATAAGCAGTCTTCATGGAAGCAGCAGTCAGGAGATCAATCAATGCCTAGCCTTGGGTAAATCTGCTACGCAAGACCTCTTTAACATGCTGAAGAGCGAGGATGTCACTTTGAGGATTAAGATGTACCTGCCGCTAGCCATGATGTTTTCAGTCACTGTATGTTCACATGAAAACTGGACAATGAATGAGGAAGAACCAAGCATCGGCACATTTGAATTATGGTGCGGGAAAAGAATATGGAAAAGAAAAAAAAAAAGAATATGGGAAAGAAGAAGCATCTGTCTTGGAAGGAATACAGGCAGAATATACCTTAGAGGCAAGAATGGTGAGATCTCATCTCAACTGCTCTGGACAGGCTAGAGGAACACCATGCTTAGTACCCGAGACTCAGCTCACTGCCCGGCAATCAATGCTGGCTCACAGCGACCCCCTCAGGGCTTTCAGAGGCAGCAGCTGTTTCAAGGAAGTAGAAAGCCCAGGCTTCCCACAGAGCGGCTGGTGGCTTTGAACAGGGAGTGTATAGATGGCTAAAGATAGCAGCCCAGCACCTGGCCACGACACCCCCAGGGCTCCATGAGAAAGTAGAGTGGTATTTAAAAAAAAAAAAAAAAGAAAGAAAGGAGGGTTGAGCCCTGGTGGCATAGTGGTTGTGTGCGGGACTGCGGCCCACTGGGATGGAGGTTCAATTCCAGCTCCCAGGAGCAAAGGCCTCCTACT
Source organism: Nesogale talazaci (assembly GCA_004026705.1). Classification (NCBI taxonomy): domain Eukaryota; kingdom Metazoa; phylum Chordata; class Mammalia; order Afrosoricida; family Tenrecidae; genus Nesogale; species Nesogale talazaci. Next base: position 160,250 of record PVJH01002073.1, on the reverse strand, counting down.
CCCACCACCAGAGGGCAGTGATGCCTAAAAAAAAAAAGGGGGGGGAGATCCTTGACAAGATTGATCGGTGACCACAAGAATAATCTCGAGCAGTTGTGAGGAGGTTCCAGTCCGGGTCACGTTCTCTTCTGTTGATACGAGGTCGCTGTGAGTCCGACGTGACTCATTGGAACCTAACCACAGCGTGGTGCGTGGCAGTTCTATTTTCAGGGTGGGTTGGTTTGCTTTAGGAAAGACCACACTGTTTTCTTAGGCAGATGTACCATTTTGCATTAGGTACATCCAGGGTCCCCACATGCTCATCAACATTGGTTATTTTCTGAGAGGTTTTGTGGCGGGTTTTTGTCTTGGCCATCCCCGTGGGAGTGAAATGGTATCTCACTGTGGTTTTCCTTTGATCACAGTGATGAGTAAGGACGTCCAGCATCTTTTCGTGTGTTTACTGGCCATTCTTTTTGTGTCTTAAATCTTTGGCAGAGCAAAAGTTTGAAAATTTAATAGGATCCTTTTTGTCAGTGCCTTGGGTGTTCTGTCTAAGGACTCTTCCACCCTAGGTCCTAAAGAAAATCTTTAAAAAGCTTTATAGTTTCGGGCTGAGCCCTGGTGGCGTAGTGGCTGTGCGCGGGACTGCGGCCCACTGGGATGGAGGTTCGATTCCAGCTCCACAGAGCAAAGGCTGGGCCTCCTACTCTCACCACCTGAGGGCAGTGATGCCTTAAAAAAAAAAAAAGTTTTATAGTTTCTTGTTTTGCATTTATGTCTGTGATCCATTTTGCATGCTGTGCTTGTCATGTGTGAGACTTCAATTGAGATTCTTTTTATATTTCCTGGGATGCTTCATTGCTTCAGCACCTTTGTAGAAACGACTTTTTTTCCCCCTGAATAGGACATTTTTTGCTTTGGTCAAAAATCAGTTGACCCTCACACACAATTAGTATGAGATAAGACCCTCTGCCTCCGTGAGCTGAATTTGACAGCCAATGACGGGTAAGATCAGGAGCACTCTTTACCAACCTAAGACAGGCCATGGTGACATTAGAAGGCCATTGACCGATGACGGGTAAGGACTGAGTGTGTGTCCTGACAACCTAAGACAGGCGGAGTTCCCGGGAGGATATTACTTGAAAAAATAAAAAAGGGGGACCTGTCCGGAGCCATCCAGCCCGGACATGCTTGACCTGGCTACAGGCCAGATATGCCTTAACTCTGTTGCAGTTTGTTGCCTGGGGTTTGTAGTTTGTCGCCTTTGTAACTGTAAACAGCTCTGGCCTTTGAAGCCTGACTGGCAGCTGTGCTGCCATTCACTTGTTAATTTTGAAGATCATGATATGCTAATTGCCTAAGCTTGCTTGCCCTATAAAACTGGTTTACTTCTCCCCTATCAAAAAAAAAAAAAAAGGACCCCATCCCACCCCAAAAAAGATGTAACTACTGACACAACGTATGTATGTATGTATGTATACATTATGATTAGAGCTGTATGAGTCCCCAATAAAATGATTTTTTTTTAATTTTTTTTTTTTAGGCATCACTGCCCTGGTGGTGGGAGCAGGAGGCCCAGCCTTTGCTCCTGGGAGCCGGAATTGAACCTCCATCCCAGTGGGCCCCAGTCCCACGCACAATCACTACGCCACCAGGGCTCAGCCCAATAAAATGATTTTTAAGAAAAAAAAAATCAGTTGACCCTGTGGCCCACAGGGTTGACGGTTCAAATCCAGCAGCAGCTCTCCAGGAGCAAGGCTGGGCTTCCTACTCTCACCAGGACAGTGATGCAAAAGAAGAAAAAAAATCAGTTGACCATAATTATATGACTGACGGGATACAGATCTAATAAAACATTTGCCTGGTAAAATATAGCCTATAAAAAGTGAACAGCCGGGCTGAGCCCCGGTGGCTTAGTGGTTGTGCGCGGGACTGCGGCCCACTGGGACAGAGGTTCAATTCCAGCAGTGGGGCTGGGCCTCCTACTCCCACCACCGGAAAGCAGTGATGCCCCCCCCCCAAAAAAAAAAAAAGTGAACAGCCAAGCTGAGCCCCGGTGGCGTAGTGGTTGTGCGCGGGACGGCGGCCCACTGGGACGGAGGTTCAATTCCAGCAGTGGGGCTGGGCTTCCTTCTCCCACCGCTGGAGAGCAGTGATGCCGAAAAAGAAAAAAAAGTAAACAGCCAGATGAAATTTTTTCAAGTGTGCAGTACAGTTGAAAGATTCAGAACTAGTACTTATACATAAATATAGTTATACATACTCTGCATAAATATCATTAGCAATGGAAAGAGAAAAATAAGGTAAATACTGGGATAAATCATGAGTAAGAAAACACCATACAGTCATGAACATTTTTTAAATACTTCCTTATTAGCATCAAGGAAATACAAGTTAAGAGTAGGCTAAAAGAACATCACATAGAATTGCTACAAAGTCATAGAAAACTTTATTAATGAAAAATATGGGCTGAGCTCCAGTGGCGCAGTGGTTGTGTGCGGGATTGCGGCTCACTGACTTGGCAGTTCAAATCCAGCAGCAGCTCTCCAGGAGCAAGGCTGGGCTTCCCACTCCCACCAGAGGGCAGTGATGCCCCCCCCCAAAAAGAGCAAAACTATGTGTGTGTGTGTATATATATGTATGTATGTATATATATATATATATGAAGCCATAGTTCCTCAACATATCCTCTCTCTGGGTCTGTGCAGTGCTGAAGTTGGTCTTATCTGTCCCATCCCCCAAAGCACTCTTCACTGAGGGTTAGACCATGTCAAAGTAGCAATTCGGGCATTGTCAAGGAGCTCAAGTCATGCTCCATTTCTATGTCATTTGAGTTTGGGGAGCAAAAAGGAGTCTGAAGAGGCAACATCAGGATGGAGGGTGGATGTCAAAAGGTTTTCCAAAGAATTCTCACAGGACAGCTCTTGCTACCCTCGCAGAATGAGCAAGAACATTGTTGTCATAGGAAAGAACATTCTTTCTTTCTTTCTTTTTTTTTTTTTTTTGGTGGCATCACTGCTCTGGTGGGAGTAGGAAGCCGAGCCTTGCTCCTGAAGAGCTGCTGCTGGATTTGAACTGTCAACTCTGGGGGCTGCAGTCCCACACACAACCACTAGGCCACTGGGACTCAGCCAAAGAATTCACTCTATGAAGTAGAAAGCCTCATCTTTCTCCCACACTTGGCTGGTGGTTTTGAACTGTTGAACCTGCAGTTAGTCATCCAACTTGCAACATCACACCAGGACTCCTTGAGGTCATAGTAAATCCAAAATCTGCCCCTTTTACAATTTACCTCTCATCTCATCTTCATTGCCTTGATCTTACTAAAATTTCACTCGTCGAAGGTCAACTTTGAGTTAGCTTCTCTTCACACTCAGCTTTTGGCAGCCATCAGGCCAAAGCTTTTTAAGGCCAAGATGTTTGCTTAAAATTGAAAATGCCAAGCTTTGTGGAATCTCAACTACGGGAGCTACTGTATCAATGGCAAGTCTACAATCTGCCGCTGTTTCTTCCTTCATCAGCCCTCAGGACCTTCTCTTCTGGCTCATCTTTTTTTCTTTTTAATTGGATCATTTTATTGGGGAATCTTACAGATATAACCATCCATAAATCAATTATATCAAGGGAACTTTGTACAGATGCTGCCACCATCATTTTCAATATTTTCTTTCTACTTGAGTCCCTTGATATTAGCTCCTTTTTACCCCCTTCCCCCCCCCACCCTATCACCCATAATAAATTATATATGTGTATATATATATTCATATCTTACACCATCTGATGTATCCCTTTACCCACAGTTCTGTTATTAGTCCCCTAGAGGGGAGTTGTACTTCCATCATTGCTGTCAGTCCCCCCTCCTTCCCTTCCCCCACTTTCCATACCCTAATGGAATTGTTACTTCCATTACTGTTGCTGAGGGGTTTGTCTATCCTACATTCTGTGTATTGCATGCTTTTCTCTGTACCAATGTACATACTCTGCTTTAGTTAGATTTGTGAGCTCGAACTAGGGCAGTGATAGTTGTGGGGGGTAGGAAGCATTAAAGAACTAGAGGAATGTTGTGTGTTTCATCAGTGCTATATTGCACTCCAGCTGGCTCATCCCTTCCTTGTGACTCTTCTGTGAGGGAACGTCCAATTGTCTGTAGATGGGCTTTGGATCTCCACTCTGACCCCTCTCCTTCACAAAGATATAAATTTTTGTTTGGGGTCTTTCTGATACCTTATCCTGCCAATATCTTGTGATCATGTGGGCTGGTGTGCTTCTTCCATGTGGGCTTTGTTGCATCTTTGCTAGATGGCCACTTGTTTAACTTCAAGCCTTTAAGACCCCAGACACTATATCTTTTTTTCCTTCCAGACACTATATCTTGTAGAGCTGGAACCATCAGCTTTCTTCACCACATTTGCTTATGCACCCATTTTGTCTCCAGTGATTGTGTCAGGAAGTTGAGTATCACACAGTTCTCTTAGCTCACTTTCTGGATCTTTCTTACCTTCCTTAAAATTGAGCTATGTAGGCTGAGCCCCGGTGGCATAGTGGTTGTGCACGGAACTGTGGCCCACTGGGATGGAGGTTCGATTCCAGCTCCACGGAGCAAAGGCTGGGCCTCCTACTCCCACCACCTGAGGGCAGTGATGTCCCCCCCAAAAAAATTGAGCTATATAAAATCTCTTGTTTTATGTGAGGTAGCATGCTCACAAATTTTGCAAAGTTTCAATGATTTGATTCAAAGATGTCCACTTGAGTTTTGGTAACAATTTTCCTATCAGCCCTTACTTCAAAATCCATTTTTCCATGGCACACACACAAAAATGCTTGGGGAGGGGGGACTGTACCTTAATGAGACTAAAACAAGTATTTAACTAGAAAACTTGTCTGCTGGCATTCGCTGAGCACAAAGACAGGTTTAAGCATGTTTTGTTTGGAATAGACCCACGCGTGTATGAACCAAAGCCCTGGTAGCAATACTTTTTGACTTACCTTTGTATTGCCAACTGGCAAGAATTCCAACTGGCAGTGAGGAGACAAAGAAAATGAGATTCTCATTCACTGCAAGTATAGATTACGTGGTAGTTACATAATGTTCTGCCAACTTGAGCGAAGGGATGGAGTCTAGCCTGTCAATCAAGGTCATAGCCAAGGATGCCTCTGGGGAGTCATGGCCTTCTCCTGAGGATTCTGCAAACTCCTGACTTCCTCCCTGAAGGGGGGACACATGCTGCACATTCCTGTTGACAGGCCACATGCCTGTGATCTTCCAGCATTCAGCATCATGGCATGTGCTGCATGAATCTGAAGAGGAGTTCAGGGGCTCATATCAGACTTCAGGGCTAATATTGAACTTCTGGACTTGGCTGGGATGCTTTATTGATGCATAACTATTTGTGATATAAAGTTCACTCTTACACATATATGAGTGTCTCTGGATCTGCTTGTGTAGTCAACCTGGACTCTCACAAATGATTACAGCCCTTTGGAACGGCAATTGGGCACCATTTTCAAAAATAAAAGGCAACATAGAAAGCTAGACACATTGAAACAGAGACTCATGAAATAAACATGGCAGGATAGTAAAGACCACACGGAGATGGAAAAGCGGCGAAGCAGAAGTAGCTCTACCAAATGCCGAGTGAGTTCCAGACTACAGGATCTCCATCATCAATTCACACTTGAATAAAATGAACCCACCGTTGCTCACATCATCCAGTAAAATAGCAACCATCTCACCACCATCAAGTCCATTCCAACTCATCTCCACCCTCTGGGACAAAATAGAACGGCTCCTTTGGGGTTCTGAGGTGCTAAATCTTTAAGAGAGGAGGAAGCCTCTCTCTCTCTCTCTCCTGCAGAGCCCCTTGTGGGTTGACCTTGTGAAGAGCAAGCCAGCACATAACACACCATTGCTCTCACCACACGTGTTCCGAAACTCCAACAGCATAGAGATCTCGGTGTCAAGTGTCACATGATTCAAGTGTCTTTTAAAAGCACATAGATAAATTTCTGTACAATGTGAACAGAAGGAAAGGTTTTCTATGATTCAAATCCCAGATGCATTAAAAGAAACAATTACTAACAAACCAGTGGTTTAATATCTGAGAGTGGGTGGGGAGGCAACATGAACCACATCAAATGACAAATCAGGTGCAGATCAGAGATACAGGGGAAAAGAGTTTATGTTAACTTCCCCTGAGCTGAAGCTTTTCTGACTAGTGGAACCAGAATAACCAACCTCTCCTTTTTTGGCTAAAACTGACAGATATATTTATATCACAGTTTGCATACTGGAATAGTTTAAGTTATATCACATGAACAAATCCAGTAGCGCGTGTATATGTGTGTGTGTGTGTGTGTATTTGGATAAAAAATATAAAAAATATACTGATGACAATAATTTATCAAGGGTTCACAAGGGTGGGAGCGTAGAAGAGGGAGGGAAAAAATAAGAGGATCTGGTACCAAGGGCTCAAGTAGAAAGAAAATGTTTTGAAAATGATGATGGCGGGCTGAGCCCCGGTGGCGTAGTGGTTGTGCGCGGGACTGCGGCCCACTGGGATGGAGGTTCAATTCCAGCAGTGGGGCTGGGCCTCCTACTCCCACCACCGGAGAGCAGTGATGCCCCCCCTCCCCACCAAAGAAAAAAGAAAATGATGATGGCAACCTATGTATAAAAGTGACTGATCTAGGGCTGAGCCCCAGTGGCATAAGTAGTTGAGTGCGGGACTGCAGTCCACGGGTTTGGCGGTTCACATCCAGCGGCTGCTGTCAGGAGTAGCACTGGGTAGCTCCCACGACCACCAGAGGGCAGTGATGTCCCCCCCAAAAAAACAAACAAACAAAAAAAAATGTGACTGATCCAGTGGATGCATGGATTTTTGTTGGGGGCTCTTACAGTTCTTAGCACAATCCATACATCCATTCAGTCCAGCACATTTGTTTTCTCCACTGGATGGTTTATTCCGCTTATCTTGTCTAGAGAGACCTGCAGACACAATAATAAGCCCCAAAACAAGACAGCACAACAAAACAACAATAAAAAAAAACAGACAAAAAAAAAAAGCCTATAAGTAGTTCAAGGTCTGCTTGTTGACTGCTATTGTTGTCCCCTAGAGTCTGATGGGCTGCCATGCCCTGGTCCCACAGTCTATTTTTGGTATTCCCTGGGGATTCATTGCTTTGCTCCCCCTGGCTCTTCTGTTGCATGCCGTTAGCATGTCGCCTAGATGTGGTGAGGTCAGATCAGGCACAGTTCCTGCACTGGGCCTTCAGTGTTGTCCCGTGAAGCGCTATGGGTCAGTGTTTCAGGGGGCGGAGGGGGGCAGCCCTGTGGTCCTCTCTATGCATTGGCTCCTGTGAGAAGGAATGTCATCCTCAAGGCTTAATGGACCCAAAAGTGCTCCGCTCTCTCTCCACCCTTCATTTGCGTCTGTGTGCCCTGATGGGACATGTCCCTCTCGCTGAGCTGTAGCTCCAGCGCAGTCTTCAGAAGAGCATTCTTCTGGGGGGAAAGGGGCTGGCCACGTGTCTGGGCAGCCCCTCAGCCCTCTCTACTGGTTCCCTGCTTCATGCCGGTGTGCTGCATTGTGTCTTGGCCCACCACCGGCTTGAAGTCTGGTCCCTGTCTCCCTTTTTTGTTTGTTTGTTTGTTTTGGGGGGGGCATCACTGCCTCTGGTGGTCGTGGGCGCTACCCAGTGCTGCTCCTGAGAGCCACCGCTGGATGTGAACCACCAGGCCCGCGGGCCGCAGTCCCGCACTCAACCACTTATGCCACCGGGGCTCAGCACCCCCACCCCCTCCCTTTGGAGATATAAACGACCCCCTCCCGTGGGTTGTTTAGTGCCCTGTTCCCCATGTCCTTTTTCTTTCTTTTTCTCTAGGATGTATGGGTTCTTATAAGAGCTGTCAGAGCCCTCAATAAAATGATTTTTTTTAGTATGTCGAGCTGCAGATGTACTTTCTAAAAAATGCTTGCGCTCTACAACTGTGTGTTGAACATGCTTTTTTCCCTTACGTGTGCTATAGTCCACAACGAAAATAAAACTTTTGTTTTTAAAATAGGCCGAGAAATTCAGAATGAGACCGAGGAACATTTTTGTGTATGTGTCCTTTGAGACAAGATTCCAAGAGAAATAAACTAAGGGGAAATAAACAAGAGAGACAGCCTAAAGACAAATCTCGGCTGAGAAACAAGCTGAAATATGGACGCTTTCCCAGCATCCCTCACTGAGTTTGACACAGGATGAAGCGTTTTTCAAGATTTATGTGAAGCATTATATTCTTTTGTGTGTTTTTCCCCCAAAGTCCGTTTATTGGCATATACTTCATATGTCGTACAATTTAACCATCCAGTCACATTAAGAAAAGTCATACAATCATCCTCACAATCAACTTCAGAACAATTCCTACTCACCTCCCCTACCATGACACTAGGTAATTATTAATCCAGGACTCTCTACATTCCCCTACTCTGGGTTTCATATACAGAAAATCATACAAGACACAAACAGGAAGCAAACAAACACCAATGGTAATGACAAGAGAAAACAGAAAAACTTCAGTCAAAAGGAAAGCAGAAGATACCAAAAACTGGAAAACATTAAAATGACTCAAAAGGGAGATCAAAGGATACACTATGACATTTTAAGCTAATTACATCTGCCATACTGGAGTTTACAGCACCGTCTGATAAACACATCCCTAGACTATATTCAGAGAGGATTCATTGGAGGCCTAGTCAGAGTGGGGATACTACAAGTGGGTTTTGGGTTTCCGGTGTCACCCCTCGCCTTCTGCAAACCAAGTGTTCACAATTTTAGCTCTGATACAATTCCCTTTTTTGGGACTTTATTATGTGCCATCCCTGGATCACACTAGCACGTGTGGTTCTTCCATCTGGACTAATTTGACACCTCTCTTAATTGACTGACTGAAAACAAGCCTGTTGGACCCCTGATGCTCTTCTTTCTGGAGGCTGGGGACCATCTGGTTTCTTCACCACACTTTGCTACAGCACCATAGCATTTCGATCTCTTCATGAAGGCCAGCATCATGCAGGAGCAAGTCATAAGAACTAATTGCTTTTAGATTGGGACTTGAATTAAGTTTTAAGTCCAAAATTCATTAGTATACCTATAGTTTATATGTGTCTCTGGTTCACTTTTGAAGGACTCTTATTTTTTTTATAGAGAACATTGCAAATCACCCCCCTAGGGCATTAGGTAATTCTGTTGAGAGTGTCACTCATGTAGCCCATGGTATATCATTTAAAACACTGTTACAGAAAGTACTGAATAGCAATATCATGAGGCTAGCCAGATGGTGGGAGTGGGGGGTGAGGCAGGGGAGAAAGGAGGAACCCAGCACAAAGTTGGAAATATAGCCCACCCCACAAGTGGACAAATAACAGAAATGTGGGTGAAGCAAGACAGTGGACACTGAAAGACATGAAGTATCAGCAGCACTATATAATTGATCAAAGATTCATGAAGGTGGGAGGGCTGGGTAGGGAGAAGAAAAACTAAGCTGATACTAAGGGTTCTAGTAGAAAGAAAATGTTTTGGAAATGTTGATGGCAACATATGCATAAGTTGATAGCTTAACACCACTGAATGATGGATTGTTATAAGATTTGTAAGAGCCCTCCAATAAAGTAATTAATTGAAAAAAGAAAGAAAAGTGTTGAGACAAGTGTAGGCTACGTCAGAGACCGCAATACATGAATTACTGACTTGTGCAGATTAAACTCTTGAATGGCTGGACACTCTTTACACAAACAATGGGAGTGGGTCATAGGCCCAATCTTTCAATGGTTCTCTTTCACAAAGGCAGAACCATGCCTACACCAGGCTAAAACATGTCACCAAATAACAAAAAGGGGATTGCAATACTAAATATATGGTAGTGCTGGGTACCCTCAAAACAAGAGCTCCAAACCAAAGTCCAATGGCTGCCAATCCCATAGCTTTAGGATAGCAGTTATCTGTTTTTTTCTCACACCAGGGCAGTTTAGCCTTAAATCCAAGGGCCTATGTCAGTTCCTTACATCTGCTGAAGGTGGGTTGGAGGTACGGTCCAGATTGCTTTGTGGGGTTTCCACAGGGAGCCCTTCAGGCGTGGCCTATGCAGGATGTTAAGTGCTTTCAAAGCACAGAGTCTAGAGTTTCAGTAATCTGTCACAAACGACCTGGGTCATCAAGGGCTGAATAAAAACTAGGTCAAGAGTGTTCGATTAGGAACAGAATATGGGCATCTGATCCCCTGGGGCTTTCAATAAGGATTGTTAAGCAGGGTTTTTTCCTGGTAGGAAGTTGCTTTACCCACCAACAAAAATAGAATCAAGTCCGAGACATACATGCCTCCCTGCCTCTGCTTTGACTTGAGTTTCCAGTAAGTTTTGATTATGGGATCCCTCTTACAGGAATGCCTGTGGATTTGGGGTGACCTTGTTGGAGGGCAGCAACTGAACAGTCTTCTCCCTCTCCTCCCATTTTGAAAAATTGACCACAGTCAAGGTAAGACCTCCTTTGTCAAAGTGGTTTCAGATAAACATATAAGGGGGCGACGTATGGATAAAGGGGTGCTAGGTAGGAAGACTCTCTACCTCGGGGCTTGGGGGACTGGATTTGGTTACATGGCCCGAGAGCAAACACCTGCTCTTTTCTCAGTGTTTGTCCTTTTGACCACCTTCACTCAGCAGAGTGACCTCCGGGGCCATCCGTGTCATGAGGTGTTTCATTGCTGCTTATTCGGGGTACATAATATTCCACTGTGTGGGTGTACCTGAGTTTCTTCTTCCATTCGGGAGGCCTTTTGGACAATCTCAAGTGGCTATTGGAACATTACCGTCTAAGCGACAGCTGGAGAAGACAACAGTGCTGAGGAGGTACCGGCGAATCTTTAGCTGTAAGCAAACCCTCAGGGCGTATCACTGGTCTATCACTTTCAAGTCATCGTGAACAAACAAAAGCATTTTCGATGGGTAGCGACAAGGTAGAACATTCTGTGGGGCGTCCAAGGCTGTGAGTCTTGAGGCGAGCAGGCTGCCTCCTCCCTCCCCCACAGAGCAGTTGGTGGATTCAAACTGCTGACCTCTCAGTGGTAGCAGCAGCTCACCACGAGAACTTCTTTGTAAAGCCACAGACCCCAAAACCAGCCTCACTGAGTCCATTCAGATGCATAACAACCGTGTAGGGTGAAGTGGAACTGCCCCTGGGGGGTTCTAAGGCTGGAACTCTTTTTTTTTTTTAATTTATCATTTTATTGGGCGCTCATACATCACTTTCCATCATACTTAGTTCAATACAGTTACATACACTGTGCCAAGTACCCCCACCTGCCTGTCCTCATCGACATTCTCCCAACATCTGACCCTCCACTTGGGCCCTTGATATGGGCCCCCTTTCTTTCCCCTCCAACCTTCCCCCCCTCCTCCCCAGTCCTCATTACGCTGCAAACATTATTGTTTTGTCATATCTTACACTGCCAGACATCTCCCCCTGCCCACTCCTCCCTACGTCTGACCTCCAGATAGGAGACAGTCTGCAGATCCCTCCAGCTGGCTTCCTCTCTCCACTCTACTCTCCCTCCACCCGTCCAGCAACTTCACTCCCACCACTGACCCCGAGGGGTCCATCCACCCCGAGGTCCCTCGTTTCCAGTTCCCACCAGTGCACCTCTTCCAGTCCAGCTGGAACCGCAGGGCAGATTTGGGGCTGTGATGACTGGGGAGAGGAAACCTTCAGGAAATAGAGGAAGGTTTTATGCTTCATTGCTGCCTCACTGGCCCATATCTCCCCTGTGACTTCCCTGTCAGGGGGTGTCCAATTGCCCACAAGTGGGCTTTGGGTCCCCACCTGCTCTCCCCCTCATTCTTACCGATTTAATCCTTGTTATTTGATGTTTGATGTGTGCTCCCTTTGACCCCTCGTGATCACACAAGTTGTTGCGTTTCTTCTATGTGGGCTTTGCTGTTTCTGCCCTGGATGGCCACTTGTTCACCTTCTAGCTTTTAAAATCCCAGCTACTTTATCGTTAGGTGACTGGGCGCCATCAGTTTCCTCTGCTCTGTCTGCCTCTGCACCCTTTTGTCCTCAGCGATCATGACAGGAGGGTGGGCACTTAACGATATGGTTTTTGTTCTTTGATGCCTGATAGGCTGGTTCTTTCCACTCCTCATGGTCGCACAGGCTGGTGTGATTCTTCTATGGTAGGCCTGTTGCACTGTTTCCTCATCCTCAGGCCTTTGAGGCCTCAGGCATTATGTCTTGATAGCCGGGTACCATTAGTCATCTTCACCACTCTTTCTCCTGTCCCCACTTGTCCTCAGTGATCATCTGGCTGGAACTCTTTTTTTTTTTTTTTTAGGCATCACTGCCCTGGTGGTGGGAGTAGGAGGCCCAGCCTTTGCTCCTGGGAGCCGGAATCGAACCTCCATGCCAGTGGGCCGCAGTCCCGCGCACAACCACTACGCCACCGGGGCTCAGCCAGGCTGGAACTCTTTATGGCTACAGAAAGCCTCCTCTTCCTCCCATGGAGCAACTGGTGGTTTCAAACTGCTGACTCTGAGCTTGGTGGCTCAATGAGTAGGCCACTTCACCACCAGGGCTTATTCAATCAGGAGAGGCCTATCATTTGGTAGCTGAAAAAAATTAAGCTGACTTTGGCTTATTTTATCCAAATAGATTTTCCCCTTGCCTCGTGGATCAGAAATGCCTCAATTTAAAAAGCAGAGAACTAAACAGGTTGGCACCCAGAATCATTCATGGAGGAGAAGTCTTCCTCTCAAGGCAAAAAAAAAAAACGGGAGGGAAACAGACCAAGACATGGAGCACAGGCCTGACGGAGAAGCACAGACTGCAGGATATTACAGTGTTAAATACATCAAGGGAAGCTTCCATTTCTGATGGCTATCTAGGCACATTTGAGAGGAAGCTTCCATGTGCTTTGAAATGCAAAAAGCAACAAAAGGCAACAATGTAACAATATCTCTCCTTGGATTTAGACGTCCTACCCGGATACAAGTCAGATAGCTCTCAATTTAAATGTAAGACAAATGAAACCAGAAAAGGACTTGAAGAAAATGAAGAGAAGTTATTCAGTAAGCAGAGTGAAGAGTCCTTTTTAATTTTACATCAAACCTGCTGTCCTTGTTGTTGCTTTTATTGTGGTGTGCTGTTGAGGCAATTCCAATTCAGAGACATCCCGTAGGATTGGCTAGAGCGGCCCCAGGGTTTCCTCAGGCGGGGATTGGGATTCTGAATCTTCCCCTGGAGACCCCTGTTCCCTGGAGACAGGTCACATGTCCAAGCACTGGCAGAAATGCCTCAGATAAATGATGTGCTTAATTTCTTTCTTCTCCTCTCTCTTCTAGTAGTTGTGCATTCAGAACATTCTCCTATTGCCAAATATTTTGAGACACCCCCTTCCCCATTCAGTTACACAGCCCCATCTAGGGTCGTGACCCATCATTTAGGAAGCTTTGTGCTGGACTAAAATCTTTCTGAGAGTAGATTGTTAGAGCTTGCCTCCCAAGAAGTGGCTAGTGGATTCAAACTGTCAGCGTTTTCGTTAGTAGCTAAACACCTTGCCATGAGCAATAAAATATATAGATTTATCTGCATGAAAATAGGCATTTTCTGCATGGTAAAAATGATCATTAATAAAGTCAGGGACAGGGCTGAGCCCCGGTGGCGTAATGGTTGTGCGCGGGACTGCAGCCCACTGGGATGGAGGTTCAATTTCTGCTCCCAGGAGCAAAGGCTGGGCCTCCTACTTCCACCACTTGAGGGCAGTGATGCCTAAAAAAATAAATAAATATATAAAGTCAGGGACAAAAGTGTAGCTGAGCCCTGGTGGCGTAGTGGTTGTGTGCGGGACTGCGGTCCATAGGGATGATGGTTCAAATCCAGCAGCAGCTCTCCAGGAGCAAGGCTGGACTTCCTACTCCCACCAGGGCAGTGATGCCCCAAAAAGGAAAACAAAAAAAACCCAAAAATGTAAGGTAGATTTGGTGACAGAAAGAAGACAAAGGCAGATAATAGTTTCAAAGGTTTATTTCAGAGCTCTTGGGTGAGATCCCGGGAGGGAGGGAAGTACAGAGAAAGAAACGGGAGCATCCTGAGCTCTTGGGCAAGGTTCACAGGTCCCCAGCTAGGGCCCCCTAAAATTATGCTGTCTGGGCAAGAGGTGGAGAGTTTTACAACCCGGGAGTCGGGGAGGGAGTGGCTGGGGAATTTTCCACTACAACCTTGTTGTCTTCAGATCTAGGGCTAAGCAACAATGTTCAAAGTTATCTTTAATGGTCAGCCTTCTGCATCTGGGCTGGAAGGCCACCGAAGGGGAGGGGGTATCTGACCTCTCACAGCGTCCTTGAAGTGTTTTCACCAGCTCTGGGCATCCCTCCATTCGCTTGCCCCACCAACTCCCGTCTCTGCGTGACAAAAAGCAAACCTGGAACCAAATTATAAACAGAGATCATTTCCTTCATAAAAAAAATCATAAGAAAAAGATCGACACACAAGCAAAATAAACAATCAAGGAGCTGAAGAGACAGAAATGTAAATAACTGAAATGTGAAAAGAACTCAGCCTTACACATAACAAGAGAAGTCGTGGTTTTATTGCATCGCAGGAAAGATGAGGAAGTTTGATAATAAACTCTGTTGGCTGAAGTGTGAGAAATGAGGGATTCCTATACCTGCTAGGTGCTGTGCCAAACAGACATATGCCAGGAATGACAAATTGAAGAACAACCGTGTCACATTCATTGTGAGAAGGGACATTTTGAAATCTATACTGAAGTGCAGAAAATAGCGTCTGGGTTCTTTTTTTTTTTTTTTTTTTTTTAGGCATCACTGCCCTCAGGTGGTGGGAGTAGGAGGCCCAGCCTTTGCTCCTGGGAGCCGGAATCGAACCTCCATCCCAGTGGGCCGCAGTCCCGCGCACAACCACTACGCCACCGGGGCTCAGCCCGCGTCTGGGTTCTTAAGGGCTTGAAAATAAACAAGCAGCCATCTAGCTGAGAAGCAACAAAGCCCACATGGAAGAAGCACACCAGCCTGTGTGATCATGAGGTGTCGATGGGATCAGGTACCAGGCATCTAAGACCCAGAACAAAATCATACCCAAGGTGAATAGGGGTGAGGGGAGCTTTGAGTGGAGACTCAATGCCCATCTCTAGACAATTGGACATCCCCCCTACAAAGGGGATGAACCAGTCAGGGTGCAGTAGAACACCCATGAAACATACAACTTTCCTCTAGCTCTTTGGTGCTTCCTTCTCCCCACTATCAAGGCCTCAATTTCACCTTACAAATTGGATTAGACCAGAGCATGTCCACTGCTACAGATAAGAGCCAGCAACATAGGGAGTCCAGGATAGACAAACCCCTCAGGGCCAACAATGAGAATAGAGATACCAGGAGGATTAGGGGAGGGTGAGGGAGAAAGGAGAAATGGATCACAAGGATCAACCTATAGCCCCCTCTCAGGGAGATGAACAACAGAAAAGTGGGGAAGGGGCGATGGAGGATGATGTAAGATATGAAAATAATAATCTATAATTTATCAAGGGTTTGTGAGGGAGGGCGGGTGGAGGGAGGGAGAAGAAATGGGGAGCTGATATCAGGGGCTCAAGTGGGAAGAGAATGCTCTGAAAATGAGGATGGCGGCATATGTGCAAATGTGCTTGACACACTGGATGAATGTATGGATTGTGATAGGAGATGTAAGAGCCCCCAATAAAAGTATTTAATTTTTTTAAAAAGATGAATTGTGAGGTTGAGCCCCGGTTGTGGTTGTGCACAGGACTGCGGCCCACTGGAATGGAGGTTCAATTCCAGCTCCCAGGAGCAAAGGCTGGGCCTCCTACTCCCACCACCTGAGGGCAATGATGCCTAAAAAAAAAAAAAAAATTTTTTAATTAAAAAAAAATAAAGAGATGAATTGTGGGGAGGGCTGAGCCCCGATGGCGGGTTGTGCGCGGGACTGCGGCCCACTGGGACGGAGGTTCAATTTCAGCAGTGGGGCTGGGCCTCCTACTCCCACCACCGGAGAGCAGTGATGCCCCCCCTCCCAAAAAAAAAAAAAAAAAGAATCATGGGCGCTGAGCCCCGGTGGTGTAGTGGTTGTTCGCGGGACTGCGGCCCACTGGGATGGAGGTTCAATTCCAGCTCCACTGGAGCAAAGGTTGGGTCTCCTACTCCCACCACTAGAGGGCAGTGATGCCCCCCCAAAAACCAAAAACAAACAAACAAAAAAAGATGAATCGTGGACAAGATAGAAAATGGTGAAGGCAGTCTTGATTAAAATGAAATTTTACACCAGCAGACACCAATTTCCAGCAACGAGGATCTTGAGCAATGGAGAACCTTGGAGCTGTGCCATTAGACTTCAAGAAGAAAATGGGTTGAGTCCACCAAGTCCACCACTGCATTTGTCACCCCCCCTCCCCACTGCCATCAAGTCAATGCTGACTCATGGGGACTTTAGAGGACAGGATAGGACTGCCCCTATGAATCTCCAAGATGGCAGCCATTTGCTGAAATAGCAAGTCCCATCTTTCTCCCCGAGAATGGTGGGTGGTTTCTCACTGCTGACTGTATGCATTGCAGTTCAGTGCATAAGCACTACACCAGCAGATACAAGTAAATCGAATGAGAGCATTACAAGCCAGATACCTTGAAGTTATTAACAATAGAAACATTAGCCAGTCGGGGGGGGGGGGCGGGGTCAATGTTTTTCTTGGAAAATGTGTATATGTTCCATCATATCATCATACGTTTAAATGCTCTGCTTGCAAGAATTCGCTTTGTGGCCAGGCGTGACTTGAACTCTTCACGGTTGCACATCAGACAGCCTTGAGTGGCAAGCCTGTGTCACACAGGAGACGTGGGGGCACATGTGCATGCTGACTCTGAAATATTCTGCCATGAGAAATGAGGAGCTATTTTGTCACAGGAGTCAAAGTACCCTTGTCAGCCCATTCCCGGAAGCAGAAAGGCAGAGATCAGGAGATGTACGGTCTTCCAAACCCTCACCTGAGAAGGTCCTGAAAGATCAACACGTGATGGTCGGTCACTTAGTCATCTTTCTCAGAAGAAAGGAAGAACTTCCCTCCACCCTGTCCCTTCTTGTCGCTTTTGACTGGTGCAAGATGGAAAACGGTCTCATGATAACCCAGCCCCGGTTATCTCAGCCGTGGCCGTGGTGTGGTGTAGGAAATCGGGCGGCTTCCTTATGTGCTGGTAGCAGGAAATCGGAACTTTTTTTTTTTTTTTTTTTTTAGGCATCACTGCCCTCAGGTGGTGGGAGTAGGAGGCCCAGCCTTTGCTCCTGGGAGCTGGAATTGAACCTCCATCCCAGTGGGCCGCAGTCCCCGCGCACAACCACTACGCCACCGGGGCTCAGCCCCAACTTTTTCATTTTTAACCCTCTGTGTCTTCACGGATATCGAAGTGAACTTGGTCAATAGAAATATAATCTTTTGGGCACTAGAAAAACAAAAAATGGCTCCCTGCTTTCCTCCATGTATCAGTTACCAAGCAGGAAGAACAATGAGTGAGCGTAGCAGAGAAACTCTTTGGAACACAATTCAGAATCTAGATGTGTTGCTCAACAGTCTGTCACACATAGGGGCTGGTTCTCACATCCAAGGAGGGCACTGACGAGCTCACGGAATTGTACCTGGGGGAAAATGCTGCGTGTGTTGCCACATGCAGGGGCTATGGAAAGTTTGTGGGAGTTGGAATTCAAAGATAATGGATTTTTTTTTCAGGGATTCTTCGAAGTCTCCTTGTGTTATGTGCTATTCGTATTTTTGCAACCGCGATCACAAGAGGGGGGTGGGGTAGGGGTTGATTCGACACGCATGAACCTCAGATCTAATGAGCAGCAATCAACAACTCACTGCCATCTGGTCAATTCAACTAATAGCAACTGCTGTCGTCCTGCCTCCTGCGGGTTTCCAAGACAGGAACCCTTGACAAAGGTGGAGAGCCTCGTCCTTCCCCACTATTGGTAGCAACAGCTTTCATTTATGAGCCATCTATTCAATATGAAATGCTCTACATAGATTATCTCAACGGATCACAAAACATTCGTCCCTTGTCACAGACAAGGGAGGCTTCAGCCTGCTGCTGCATATCTAGGAGGTGGCAAGTCAACAATTTAACAACAAAAAGATCATCAGCCCACCCGTACTAAAGGCAAAGGACATGAGTAGACATCTCCCCAGAGAAGACCGTCACAAAGCCACCAAGCACTTGAAAATATGCTCAGTGTATTTTAGCCATCAGAGAGATTCGAATCAAAATCACAAGGAGTCACCATTTCACTCTCACTGAGAAAGTGAAGATAAAATTCAAAGGCGATAGTAGCAAAAATCGGTGAGGCTGTTGAGGAAATTGGAACCCTTCTCTATTGACAGTGGGAGTGCAAGGTGGCACAGCTGTTCTGGAAAAGGCGGTGCTAGTTCTTCAAAACACTAAGAAAAGACCTGCCATGTGACCCAACACTTCCACGGCCCGGTAGGTACCTCCTCCAAAACTGAAAGTTGAGACGGAAAGGAAGGGAGACTGGTCACTAGAGTTCATCAAACGTGGAAATAACTCACGAGCTCATCCACAGGTGAGTGAATGAACAGAATGCGGTGCCTACATACAATGCAAAACTGCTCAGCCAGAAGGAGAATGAAGTCTGGACACAGGCTCCCTTATGGCTGGAGCTTGAAGACTTTCTGCTGACTGAGATTGGGCTTATGTGTGTTGGTGATGGAAATATCACACTGATTAAGCACGTCATCCCACAGATGACTCTTGTAAAAGCTGTCAAAAAGGTGTACACCTGTAAAAAAGTTGAACTGGCACACATTGTATAATAGATATATTTGAAGCTCCAGTCACGTAAGCGGTTAGCGTGCAGTACTTATTAGCTATATTTATAACAATGAGAAAAAAAGACTAAAAAGGAGCTGCTGAGCTTGCTCGTGTACAACCAAATAACTCAGGGGAGTTGGTTCCCTGGTCTGAAGATTAAGGGCCCTAGTTGCCTGGGACACCAGTCTTTAGGGCTTCCGTCCTGCCTTTCAGTTCAGTACTTGTCATCTAGGATCTTACGAGCTTGCAAATGATTGCCCAAGACATCACCATTGGCTTCTATTTGCCTGGAGCAGTGGAGGAAGGAGAGGGAGGAATAGGAGGACGTACATCTAGCTAATTGCCTCCACAAGTCTAGAACTGAATGATACCCACCTACCATTACCAAACATTTTCATAAAAGATTACACGGAAGTATCCAATGAAAATGGGAAGATTGCAGAACAGAATTTTAACATCTTGATGACTTCGGACTTTCTGGAATTAGTGAGGTTACATAAACCCCTGAAACTATTATCCTGAGATAATCTCCAAAAATTAGAGAAAACATATTCTCTGAAGTCTTTTTTTTGGGGGGGGGGGGTGGGCATCACTGCTCTCCGGTGGTGGGAGTAGGAGGCCCAGCCCCACTGCTGGAAATGAATCTCCGTCCCAGTGGGTCGCAGTCCCGCGCACAACCACTACGCCACCGGGGCTCAGCCACCCCCTTTTTTTTTTGAAGTCTTCTTTTTTAAAAAATCATTTTATTGGGGACTCATACAACTTTTATCACAATCCATACATCCATCCATTGTCTCAAGCACATTTGTGACCATCATCATTCTCAAAATATTTGCTTTCTATTTGAATCCTTGGTATCAGTTCCTCATTGTTCCCTCTCTCCCCACTCCTCCACCCCATGAACCCTTGATAATTTATGAATTATTGTTCTTTTGTCATGTCTTACATGGTCTAACATCTGCCTTCACCACTTTACTGTTGTCCATCCCCCAGGGAGGGGGTTATATGTTGATTCTTTTCATCGGATCCCCCTTTCTGCCCCACCTTCTCTCTTACTACCATCAAGTTGATGCGGACTCAGAAGACCCCATAGACAGGGTAGAACTGTCCTCGTGGGGTTCCAAGACTCTTTTTCACTCTTTATGGGGATAGAAAGTCCCATCTCTTTCCAAGGAGTGGCTGGTGGTCTAGGACTTGCTGTTTCAAAGCATCTTTATCCACACGATCATAAGAAATCTACCATTCATTGAGAGGCTATGGAACTGTCTTCTCAGAACCAAGCTTGAGGAAAATGTCCTTCGGAATCTGTCCAGAGTCTACGGTGAGGTTTTGAACACACCACGGGTCTGTCCTGCAGAGACCCTGGAACCAGCCACTCTCACCTTCAGCAGTGCCATGCGGCTGCTTCCAGAAACTGCCTCCCGGTCTACCGTCCCTGAAGTTCAGAGGAGACTCACACTCAAGCCTGTGGAGAGACGTTCCAGGAAAGGGAAGTAGAATTTATATTCAGCTCTTATCATCCAAGCGTTCATTTCTTTGGGGCTATAAAACTCCAACAGGAAGACTGGCCAAGGAGCATTTTTAAAGAGGAAATTGGGATGATAATGAGGACATTTAAAATCTGCCGCTCTGTCCTTGTTTCCAGGAGCGGTTCCACGGAGATTTATTGAACACTTACAGTAAAAAGCTCAGAAATTAAAGTCCTCTGAAGGAAAAAGGAAGGTGAGCCAGGAATTCATTCTAAACAGCCCTGAATAGATGGCCGTGTCTGTGTACCTCCCCACAGCTTGCCTTGCTACCACCCAGGAAGAGAAGCTCAGGAAACACTGGTTGCAGCCTACAAGAACCTGTAAGGGGGTCCAGGTCAGATGGCGTGGCTCTTTTGTGAAGATAGCAGGCTTAACCTTGCAAGGCAGAGAGGCGTTGCGTTAGTCCGAGTAGACCAGAGAAACAAATTCATAAACACGCATATAGATAAAAGGGGGAGGTTTACATACAAGAGGAATAGAACACTGAGAAAGCACCCCAACTCAGTCTATGGTCACAAGTCCGACATTAGCCCACATGTCCGACACCAGTCCACAAAGTCTCCCTCTGATTCACGAAACACACGCAATGACACCAGGACAATCACAGGCCAGTGGGTGCGGAGTCTTGTGTATCTAGTGGCAGTGAAGCATCCCAGCGCAGACAGGGGTCTCTCCACGGCTCTTTGTTTCCAGGGTTCAGAGTCCATCAGCAGTATCCAGGGGTGGTAAAAACAACTCAGTGCTGGTCTCTCTGTGGCTTTTCCAACTACGGAGGTCTGGTTCCATCAGAGTAAGGCTGTGTGACTTCTCCTCCAGCTCCTCCAGTTTCTAGGCTCGGGGTCTATGCTGCCATCTTGTCTTGTCCATTGAGCGTCCCCCAGGAACTGAGCCAAGTCTCTCTGAGACAAGTCTCTCACCTCCAATGGGAAAGACTGCGAGACTTCTCAGGAGAAAGCCATGCCCACACAGAGGCCTCGTTGGCCATCTCCAAATTGACAGGCTAGACTCCACCCCCCCACTCCCAGTGCTGAAATTGACACAGGTCAGTGACTGCCACAGGCATCCACTAGTTCTTCCTAATTCAAGCGTCCACAGTGCTCCCTCTCCTCTGTGGCATTGAGTCCTTACAACACTCAGGGCCCCGGGGGAGGGGCAGGGAACAAGTCAACACAGGGATCTTACTGATTTGTCCCTCCAGGAGTGACACACCAGACTGTGACAAGGCAACAGGGACAACACTAGCCTGAGGAAGTGCAGGGTGTCAGCAGAATTGGACCATGTTCCCCCAAAGACACATCCCAGTCCTAACCCCCCGGGTATCTTAGAATGTGACTGTGTTTGACAATAACCTCTCTGCAGATGTAGCTGAGTTTTGAAGGGTTTTATGAAGAGAACACATAGCGTTTAAGCAGTCGTTCTCATCCTGAGGGTCGAGACCCCTTTATGACCCTTTCGCAGGGGTCACCTGGTTCATAACAGTAGCAAAATTACAGTTATAAAGCAGCAACGAACGAGCTGAGCCCCGGTGGCGTAGTGGTTGTGCGCGGGACTGCGGCCCACTGGGACGGAGGTTCAATTCCAGCAGTGGGACTGGGCCTCCTACTCCCACCACCAGAGAGCAGTGATGCCCCCCCTCAAAAAAAAATAAAAAAATAAAGCAGCAACGAACATAATTTCATGGTGGGGGAGGGAGTCACTGCAACACAAGCAACTGTATTAAAGGGTGGCGGCATTAGGAAGTTTGAGAACTACCGGTTTAGGGTGTTCCTAAAATCTAAGACTGGGGTCCTCATGAGGGAAAGGAGAGAGGGGATGGAGGCCCACAGGGTAGAGTCTGGGAATACGGAGGTAGAGGATGGTGAGGTCCTGACAAGCCAACCATGTCCAACTCTGAGAAGCCCTGAGAGAGGGCAAAGACCAGCTCCTCCGCCAGGAGACAGCCTGGGGCCGTCTCAGGGCTGGGCATGTGGCCCGCTGAACTGTGGGAGGGGCCGTGTCTGTGGTTGTGGGAGGTGGTGGTTTGTTTCTGCAGTCACCCTCAAAGAACCATGATTTATTCATGACCCGGTGTCCTTTGCTCCTTTGGGAGCCGATTGGGGGAGCACATTGTGGTCCTTCTCGGCAGGGCTGTGTGTCTGTGTGTGTGTGTGTGTGTGTGTGTGTGTGTGTGTGTGTGTGTTGGCAGGGTGGTATGGGAAAGTGTAGGTCGCTCCAGGGTCCCTTTTCCTGCCATGAGATTAGGATGGCTGCTACTGATGGACACCATGCTGCCCACAATCTGTACATGAAACATTCTGTTGCTTAAACTCTGAGAGGAAGTGGGGGCCCGAGCATGAACTTCTATATCAATTGGAGGCAAAACCAATTAGGCAACACAGCCATGGAAGCCCGAGTGCCAGCCCCTAATGAAAGCAGAGTGTGTGGGGGGGATGAAGGAGGGGAGGGCCTAGGGCTGCAGGGAATGGAGGAGGAGGCCCAGGGAGAGCCAACACAACTCGGGAAGCGGGGAGGGAGGGAAACACGATTGAGGGAGGCGAGCCTTGGCTTTGAAATAAATAATATGGATCATTTAACTCTCACCCACATTCTCCAGCTCTTAAAAAACAAAGCCCGTGGCCATGGCGAGGTGATAGGCCGATGCTCAGCCACCCTAGAGGACAGGGTACTAGCGCTGCCCCGGTGTGTTTCTGAGACTGTGTCTCTCCCCAGGAGTGGCAAACCTCTTCATTCTGGAGCAGCTATGGTTTCTCACTGCTGTCCGTGCAGCTAACAGCTCAAGACAGAACCGCCACGCTGCCAGGTCTCCCTGGAGCCAACCCGGGCTTTCAGAACAGAGCCCAACCCTGTCTGTATCTTCAGGACGTGTGGGCTTTGGAGGCAGCCGCAGGCGGCTCCTGGAGCAGGGCTCGCGGGTGGGAGTGGGAGGGTTCCTCAGAGCCCTTGGTAACAGGGGGCCTCCCAAGAAAAAAGAGGAAGGGGAAGCGGAAGTGCGTGGGAAATGGAAGCACAGCAGCCTGGGGCTGACCGGCTCCATGTTGGCAACGAGAGGCTCCTTTTAGGGGTCCCCCTTTCAAGCCTGAGATGTGAAGAGGACTTGAGGGCTCAGGAGCAGCAGCAGCAGCAGCAGAAACAGGAGCTTGGAACTTCTTGCTGCATTGACACACGCAAATGTGTTTTCCTATCTGATTCTAGCACGATATGCTTTAGGTCCCCTAGCAATAAAAAGTGGATCCAAATGATTCGCTTGAGGTTTTAGTGGCTGGGTCTGCATCAAACTTGTCTTCCAGGTGCCTGGAAAAGCGCTTACCGATAACTGCTTGTGGGAATGAAATGGAGACTCTCCCAAGAAGTACCGCAAGTGGCTTCCAGCGAGGTCTGCAAAGGGAGGTTCTCCCACATCTCAGCTCTTTACGCCTGAACCAGACGTGACATTTTTAACTTTGTGGTTGACCTTTCTCCCCCCACTTAAAACTGTTACCAGGGACTCCCAGAAGGCAGATCGATAAAATCACGTGCAGATCAATAAGCTAAAGGCAGTTGATGAAGTGTCAAGGATTGAAACGTGTCTCTGCACACAAAAATACATGTGGGTTTGCCCGCCCCAGCCCGGATTCTCCGTGAACTGACAGCTTGCTACAAAGTCATGTCGGGTGCCAGTTGTGATGGGATCTGATGGATAAGCCAAGTCATCGTTAGAGGATTAAACTTCAGTTGTTGTTGTTACGGACTGAGACCAAGAAGAAGGAATCCGCTGTCCACCTTGCAGGAAGCAGCTAGTGAAAACTGTGTGCTCAGTTGCTTGAACCCGGCCCCTCCCTGCACCACCCTCACAATCGTTCGTACGCTTACACCCACTGTTGCAGTGACTGTGTCCATCAGCTTGTGGAAGACCTTCCTCTTTTTCACCACTCCTCTACTTTAGAGAAGGCATGATGGCTTCACTAGGGATTGGGTCCTGACAACATGTTGAAAGTATACACAACCAAATCTTGCCACCCTTGCCTCTAAGGAGCACTGTGGTCTTGCTTCTTCCCAAACAGATCCATCTGTCCTTTTAGCAGGCCAGGGCACTTCCAATATTCTCCGCCAGCACCACAATGCAAAGGCATTGATTCTCCTTCAGCCCTCCTTATTCAATGTCCAACTGTCACATGTCAACGAGGCAATGGAAAATATCATGACTTGGGGCAGGCACACCTTAGTTCTCAAAGTAGCATCCCTGCTTTCCAAGACTCTAAAGGGGTTTGGGGCAGCAGATTTTCCTAAGGCATCACATCTTTGCTCTCTAGACTGTTGCTTACATGAGCATTCGTTTGGGGTCCAAGCAACACAAAATCCTTGACAACTTCAAACCCTTCTCCAAGGCCGGTCTTGAAACATCCTGTTTGACTATGAATACAATACCATTCCTCTTAGATCTATCATTTCCAGCATAGGAAGCCATATGATTTTCTGATTCAAAGCGGCAATAATCAGTCTATTTCAGCTCACTGATACCTAGGATACTGATTTTTGTGTACTCCATTTCATTTGAGGCGACCTCCAGTTTTCCTCGATTCGTGTGTTGACTATTACGAGTTCCAATGATGCATCGCTATTTGCAACTGCTGCTTCTCATTTTGAGCCACACCCATCAGCTAAGGGAGGTCCCGAAGGCTTCCCTGCCACAGGCTTGACTCCATCCCCAGGAGATGGTTGGCTCTACTATATTCATTTGTTTTTCTGGGTCAACTCTACTTTAAGATGGAAGCTTTCCTTCAGCCATATGCTGCATGCCTTCCCATCCGAGGGCCTCATCGCTGGCACTAC
Organism: Nesogale talazaci; assembly: GCA_004026705.1. Taxonomy (NCBI): domain Eukaryota; kingdom Metazoa; phylum Chordata; class Mammalia; order Afrosoricida; family Tenrecidae; genus Nesogale; species Nesogale talazaci. Next base: position 135,055 of record PVJH01002073.1, on the reverse strand, counting down.
CTCTGACAATGGTCTGTGGCTCTTTTTTCTTAGACTTAGAGGATCTGACCACGTCTGAAGGCAGCCCATAAGATTTTCTGTGGCTAATTCCTCACAAGTAGACAGCTGCCGATTTCTCCCTCATTATTTGTCCTTAGTCTGGAAGCTGTTCCAGATGAAGCCTGTTTCTTGTGGGTGATCCAATGTGTTACCCACTAGATGGCAAGATGAGATCTTCTGTTCCTGGGAAGCTTTATAACCCCTGGTGGCAGTTCTTCAGGTGATTTTGAGTCAGAATGGAAGCACTAGCAGGGAGGGAGAAGGTGGGTAGGCGGGTAGGGGGATGGCTGAGTGAGTGACTGACTGACTAACTGACTGACTGAAAGACGTACAGTCTCAGAATCCAAAGGGGGCAGTTCTACTCGGTCCTATAGGGTGACTTAGGGTCAGATTTGACTCAATGGTAGGGGGAAATCGAAGCACTTAAATTTTTTTTTCCTATCAGATTGTTTTCGGAGCATTTTATCCTTTTCGTGTTATAGAAACAAACTTTTTGATTTTAAAAACAACTTTTTTCCCCCTCATTTTCAGGAACACTGTGAAGTTAACACAAAATGCTCATATGCCCATCAAATCTTAAAATTCCTCTGCCACTCACTTGATCCCCACTCAGAGAGGCCCTTGGGGTTTCCCAGACTCAAAATCTTTACAGGAGCACAAAGTCTCATCTTTCTCTCAAAGAGCAGCTGGTGGATTTGAACCATTGACCTTGTCATTAGGAGCCCAATGCCAGCAATGCGCCTTATACCCCTCATGTGTTTACCCTATCTTTAATGCCTAATTATCCTTGTTGTTAGGTGTTGTCGAGGAAGTTCTGATCCACAGCACCAAATGTTCTTTCTTTCTTTCTTTTCTTTCCTTTCCTTTCCCCAAACGTTTTCATAGGCAAAGTGCCCTCAGTGTTTTTTTTTAAAGCATGTATCTGAAATGTCTTAACTCCTCTCTATAGCAAGGGACTTGGTATCAGACAATAGAGAGGATTTTGGGCAATCCAAAGTGATCAATAAACAAAATAGAGCTACTCTTGTGAAAACCGGTATTTGCTTAATTTGAAACCCTCATTTTCTTGGGTTTTTTGTTTGTTTGTTTGTTTTTTCTGGGGGGGGGGGAGGGCATCACTGCCCTCCGGCGGTGGGAGTAGGAGGCCCAGCCCCACTGCTGGAATCGAACCTCCGTCCCAGTGGGCCGCAGTCCTGCGCACAACCACTACGTCACCGGGCCTCAGCCCCGCAACAAAATTTTTTATAGAACGCAAGAATAGTATTGTAATATATTTATTTTAATTTTAAAACGCTGTGGGATGTTCTTAAATTGCCAAAAAACAGAACATCTGGTCACTTTAAAAATACAAACAAATTGATGCCAAAGAAAGACAGAGGTGCTCCAGTGGCGCAATGGGTCAGCACGAGGTACTTGTGCAGAATGGCAGAAAACTTCCCTCTGAAGACAAAAACAAAACATGCACACCACGAAGCTTTTGATACTTTGGTCAGGGAAGAAGAAAGTAAAATCAACTCTCTTCCCAGAGAACGCAGCCTAGCTGCAGAATTCGTGCAGATGACAGTCTTCCGTGGGATCCCTGGTGCCGTAGTGGTGAGGTAGTGAGCTGCTAGCTCTCAGGGCTGCAGTGTGAAACCAGCAGCTGCTCCTGTAAGGAGTTCTAGTCTTACAAACCCTCACGGAAGTGCGATCATTAAGGTTTATTGTGCCAATCTGGCTGATAAACACAGGTGGAGTTAATTGAAGGGCAGCATGGTAAATGGCCTGGTTAACCTCACCTTTCCAGTTCTCCTGGCATTTGCTCTCCGGTGGTCGGACCAGTGGGCGGCTGCCTCAGCGAGTTCTCTGCCTCAGCTGGCAAGGCTCACTTTCTGCGAGACACCCCTGAGGAGAAGTTACATGGACTTACCCTGATGCAGCCCTAGGTGCAGCCGCATGGACACCCCTGCCAGTGCTGAGATGCTTACACTGCCACTAGATCCAAACTTTCTACCTGTGATCCTCCTGCATTCAGCGTCATTGTGTGTGTTTCACGAGTTTGAGGAGAACTTTGTAGATTGGTGACAGATGGGCGAAGTCAGACGTATGGGCTTGGACTGGACAAGAATGGGATGCTTTCTGAATGTACACTTATCCTTTATATAAAACTCTCTCGGGTGAGCCCAGGAAGTGTAGTGGTTGTGCGCGGGACTGCGGCCCACTGGGTTGGAGGTTCAAATCCAGCAGCAAGGCTGGGCCTCCTACTCCCACCACCAGAGGGCAAAGATGCCCCCAAAACAAAAACAAAAAAAAGGTTACAATTCTCTCAGGCTGAGTCCCAGTGGCGTAGAGGTTGTGCACGGGACTGAGGCCTACTGACTTGGCGGTTCAAATGCAGCAGCAGCTCTCCAGGAGCAAGGCTGGGCCTCCCATTCCTACCAGAGGGCAGTGATGCCCGAAAAAGCAAAAAAGCAAAAAAAAAAACAAAAACCCTCTCTCTTAGACATATATGAGTTTCTGTGGATTTGTTTCCCTAGTTTACCCAGACTGACATACTATGAGTCAGTCAGTATCGGCTCGAGGGCAGTGAATCTACCCCACAGCTTTCTGTGCAGATTGCAACTCAATGTAAAGAAAAGCAGTAAATAGGGAGAAAATGCTCTGAGAATAATCAAGGCAACAAATGCACAAATGTGCTTTGCATGCGTTGGATGTTTGGATGGATGGTGATAAGAATTGTATGAGCCCCCAATAAAATGATTTTTAAAAAGAAAAGAAGAGCAGAATCCTCACAACTGGAAGAATAGATAACATGTTAAGTGCAGAACAGATCAAAGTTGTCAAGGATTTAATCCTGTTGGATCCACAGTCAATGCTTATGGAAACAATAGTCAGGAAATCAAGGGAGGTATTTCAGCAGACAATCTTTCACATAAGACATCTTTATTTATTTTTGTTTGTTTGTTTGTTTTTGGGGAGGGCATCATTGCTCTTCGGCGGTGGGAGTAGGAGGCCCAGCCCCACTGCTGGAATGGAACCTCCGTCCCAGTAGGCCGCAGTCCCTCGCACAACCACTACGCCACCGGGGCTCAGCCCCGTAAGACATCTTTAAAATGGTAAAGAGGAAAGGTGTCACTTTGAGGACTAAGGTGTGCCTGGCCCAACTCATGGGTATTTTCCATCACCTCCTATCCACGTGAATGTTGGACAATGACTTTCAAAGATTGGAGATGAATTGATGCCTTGGCATTACGATGTTGGTGAAGACTATTGAATGTACTGTGGACTGCCAGAAGAACAAACAAATCTCTCTTGGAGGCAGTACAGCCAGAGTGCTCCTTAGAAGCGAGGATGTTGACATGTTATCAGGTGAGGGCTGGTGAAAAAGAGGAAGTTCTTCCAAGGAGGGGAGACACAATGGCTGCAACAACAGATTTAAGCTTAGCAACAGGTGTGAGGATGGAGGAAGACCAGTGTTTCACTCTTTTGGACACAAGGTTGCATGGGTCAGAGCCAACCTGATAACACCCAACAGCCAGCAAAGCCAGCCCTGTCTACAGAGCCTCAGGACCGTGACTGAGCCATGGACTGACTTCTGTAATTTCTCCCTTAGTGCACCTTCCCCTATCTTAGTGCTTAAAGCAAGCCACGTGGGCATTCCTGAGAGCAAGATGGCCAGCTCCAACCCTCACTGCCACTCAGTCTGTTCTGACACACGGTGACCCAATAAGACAGAGTAGAACTGTCCTACCTCGTCTTCCACCCAGCTGGGCTTGAACCACTGACCTTGTCATTAGCAGTCCAATGTACAACCTTCTATTTAATCTTCCTGCTGGGAGAGGCACCATGGATCAAGAACCAGATTGTGACTGAATGGGCCAGAAATACCACCTACCACACACTCTTAGAAAACAGGTCTTGGCTGAATTTGAACTTCCATCTCTAAGGAGGGGATCACTCCCAGATGGTACGTGTTGATGCTGCCAACTTTGGCTAGGATGTCCTCTTAAGGAAAGATGTGTGCAAGCACTTAAATATTTCATCGCATCTTCTCCCTGACTAATTCATAACAATAGAGGGAAAATGGAACATTAAAGTGCTGATACCAGTCCTAAGAAACCCAGATCTCATAAACTTAAAGCGCGGGAGACAAGTTCTTGATGACACTAGAAGCTGTGAATACCTCACTCAAAGGCGCTCTGAACATCCTAAGTTAATTGACTCTGCTCAGTTGTGAAGGAAACAAATTAAGAAACGTGCATAAAGCCAGAGCAATATCATCAGCGCTTGTATTTAAAAGTTGCGGTGTAATTAGAAAGATGGTCTTAAATACTGGGGGATAGAAATCCTCCAGCACCAGCTTCTGGCAATCTGGTTTCACCGCGGTTTTCAGGAGAGCATCACGCATGGGCTGCCTAGACAGGTGACATTGACCCAAACGCCCTTCCTCCTGCCATGGGAACCCCTGAGGGTAGGAAAGAAGGGAGAACAGACACGTTTTTGGCTCTGCAGTCCTGGGTGCAAATCCCAACTCTGATGCTGTTTAGTGAGACACTGGGCCAGTTCCTGAAAGTGTCTGCACCTTGGTTTTCTCTTCTGAAAAACGGGCACTGTCAGCCCTACCTTACAGGTGTGTGGTGAGCCTCATAATATAGGCAAAAACCGTTTTTGTGAGCCTACCTTCAATCACAGTAGGACCTGAAGTTAGGATCCATGATTTTCTTTGGTTGAATTTTAGAAATACATTGGCAGTTCTTTTCTTCTTAATGTGAATGATGATTAGAAACAACCCCCCTACCCCAATAAAAGAGCACACAAATAGATGACTGTTGAGATGATTCCAGCTCTCAGGGACTCCGTGTGTGTGTGCAGAGAGAGCCTGTGCTCCACAGAGCTTTCAAGGTTGGGGTCCTTTGGGAAGCAGACTACCAGACCTTTCTTCTGAGGGTCTTCTAGATGCATTCACATATGAACCACACTCTTTCCATAAGTATTTGATTGTCTGCTTTACTGAATGGAAAAGGCTTCAACTCCAAACTCGCTGCCATCTAATCGATTCAGACTCACAGCCACTCGAGAGGACAGACTAGCCCTGCCTCTGTGGGGTCACAGGGTTGTGAGCCTTTACTGGAGTAGAAGGCGGCATCTTTCTCTCTGGGAAAGGCAGCTGGTTCAACCCGTGCACTTTGTGGTTAGCAGCCCATGTAACCACCAGGACTTCATCATGTGAAAGACCAGCAGGTGCTACATAATGTCAACTTTCTCGGAATGTATCATTTCCTACTACTCTCATTATATGCTGAGAACTCAGAATGCTTTACTCTCTAATTCTCTCAGCAATCATAAAGATAGGATCACCTTTTGCATTTTATTTTTAATTCAGAGAGATCATGTACTGGGTCTTCTCTCAGAGATCCAATCATTGGCAAATTCAGGCTCAAACTTAAGGCTTTGGAGAACAAAATTTTATAAATTAAGGAAGGAACAATTAGCTGGTCTTCTCACTTCCTGGCCAAAGGCACAACAGAATTAGGTCTTTCTAGAATGTCAAAGGAGATCAATTATGTTTGATATCATTTTAGGGATAAATGTTGCCGGGTCACATGCCCTGTAGCTCAAGTTCCTCCACACCCCCTTTTTTTAGATGTTAGGAATGTTATGGCTCCCAGGGTACCCTTACTCGCTTTCTGGGTGTATAGTCTATGGGAAGCACGGACTGGAGGCTGAGGGGTGGGAAGAGGGAAAGAAGCCAAGTGATTTCTCCTCATCTCTCTCCATTTCTGGAAGCGATTCCAGCAGCAGCAGTGTGTCTGACGGTCCCACTGCTGCATGGAACCCTTCTCTGTCTCCCCTCCAGTCGGTGGCATGGAGGGAGGGTCCTTCCTACGTATCCTCCTCTGACTGGCCTCGCTGGCCCAGGTCTGTCTTCTTATCCGTCATCAGCGAATTCCTTCTGCTTGAAGATTCCTACTGTGCAAAAGAGCTCCAAGGGTGTCTCTTTTCCCGACTGGATCCTGACTGATACAAATGTACGAGGGAGTATCCCCCCAAAATTTGTTTTGTTAAAAAAAAACTAAATACATAGCTTTGGAAAAATAACCCACTTTTTTTTTTGTAGCTACCTCCTTATACTTGTTTATATTCCAAATCCTTCAATATTAACAAACCGTGTTGAGTTTATAGCAAAACCACTATCCATCAGAGTGAATCGCACCGCTTTACTGCTAGTCCTATAATTTACCACTAATGACTCCATCTGAGCATCTTCATGTCATTCATTATTTGATACACTTCTTGTAGATAGGGACGCATCACCTCTGTCCTCTCTCCCAGCCGCAAAGATGTGCTCTGATGGGTTCAGGATTAATTACAGGAGCACATCAATGATGATTTTTGATTTTCATCTTGGCTGCCGGTCCAGCCTGGAACGGCCTCCACATCCTGACCTTCACAGCGCTGACCCCTACCTGGGAGAAGTTCCAGATACGTTAATGAATCAGCTGGCATAGGACTTATTTTCTTCCACACCTTCCTGTAGAATTGGCATTCATTACAGCCACCACAGAGCAGTTTCTTGTTATCTGGCAAGATGAAGAGACTGTTCTCAAATGACTTTTTGTTTTGTTTTCATTTCTCAGATAGGTGCAGAGCCTATCTCTGGAGGCATGCTTCGTGGGTGGATGAGCTTGGGAAATGGCACAAAGTTCTGAACTGGCCTCAAGCTTCCTCTTCCATCACCATCTTGAAATTCCTAATGTTGTTTTTAAAGAGAAAAATGGAAGTACCAGGGGATACTCCCAAAAAACAAGAATTTTTTTTTCAAAGCTCTATATTTACTTTTTTTTTTTTAACAAAACAACTTTATCACCTTCAAAGTACTCTCCGTTACCCTTAACACATTTGTCAAATCTGGGATTCCATTCTTGAAACATTTTTCAAACTCATCTGTTAGGATGGCTGACAGCACCTCCCCCGTTTTTTTTCTTCACCTCTTCTACATCTTCAAATCACTATCCTTTCATAGCCTTCTTCATTGGCAGAAACAAAAGGAAGTTGCTCAGAGCGAGGTCAGGTGAGTAAGGTGTGTGGGGGCCAGAGAGGCACGCTGTTTTTTGCCAAAAAATGAGTGCACGGAGATGGTTGCATGAGCAGGTACCTCGCCGTGCCCACGTCTGCCATAAATCAGGCCTTTGTGTCACAGATCTGCCATTCAATCGTCTCAGAAACTCTAAATAGAAAACTTGATGGACTGAACTCCAAATGCACTCTCCCCCTCACATTAAAAATACAAATGAGCATCATCTTGATGTTTAATTTCACTTGACGATCTTTGTGTGTGTGTGTGTGTGTGTGTGTGTGTGTGTGTGTGTGGTGATGATGGCGCCTTCCACTGGCTTGATTGATGTTTACTTTCAGGGTCATAAGAATAGTACCACGTCTCCTCACCTGTAATGACTTTGAAAATGTCTGGGTTGATTCAGAGCTGTTCTTTCTTTCTTTTTTTTTTTTTTTGGGGGGGGGGGCATCCCTGCTCTCCGGTGGTGGGAGTAGGAGGCCAAGCCCCACTGCTGGAATTGAACCTCTGCCCCAGTGGGCCGCAGTCCTGCACACAACCACTCCGCTACCAGGGCTCAGCCCCAGAGCTGTTCTTTCAAACCACAGTGTGTTTCCACTTTCTGTTCTTTTTGCTGAACAGTCAGAACCTGAGGCATAAATTTCACAGGGACCCTTCTCATTCCAAAATTTTCTGTTAAAATTCATTCAACAGAGCTCCAAGATAGTCCAGATAACTTCCTCATCGCTTCAGTGGTCATCAATCTTTGAGCACAGGTACATGAATTTTATGGACATTTTCATATGTTTGGGAAGTTGATGGACATCCAGAATGAAGCTTGTCATCAGTTGACATGTCACCTTTTTTTTGAACAGATAAAACCACTCAAACACTTGAGTTTTTCCCACAGCACTGTCCTTGTTAGCTGTGTTCAACATCATAACAGCTTCTGCAGCATTTTTCCCAAGCAGGAAACAAAATTTCACAGCTGCATGCTATTCTTTTAAATTGACCATCCTCCCCCAAAGGAAGTTTCAGTGAAACTGCTTTTATGGAAAAAATAACTGTGTCCAGATAGTACCTTCCCAGCTGATGCCACTGGGTGCACTAACTCAGATCATTGGCCTTGTGTACTATGAAAGCTCTGCCCAGCAAAGTTTTTTTTCTTTTGTGTGTGTGTGTGTTTGTGTGTGTGTGTGTGTGTCTCGGGGTTGGGGGCAGGGGATAAACACTCATATATGAATAGATGAAAAAAGACTTGGGTAATAAAGAGGTTGAAAATTTCAAAGTCCTATAGGGCTGGGCCCCGATCACGTAGTGGTTGTCCATGGGACTGCGGCCCACTGGGATGGAGGTTCGATTCCAGCTCCACGGAGCAAAGGCTGGGCCTCCTACTCCCACCACCTGAGGGCAGTGATGCCCCCCCCCCAAAAAAAAAGTTATAGAAAATTTCAAAGTCTTGACTGAGCCCCGGTGGCGTAGTGGTTGTGTGCGGGACTGCAGCCCACTGGGTTGGCGGTTCAAATCCAGCAGCAGCTCTCTAAGAGCAAGACTGGGCCTCCTACTCCACCAGAGGGCAGTGATGCCTCCCCCACACCAAAAAGAAAATTTCAAAGTCTTAATGATGAGAGTAATTTAAAATTAGGTTCTCATAGAGGCCCCTGAAGACATGGGGTAGGGTGTACGGGGAGAAAAGTAAGAAAGACTTGGCCGTATAATCTGATCAAAATCCTGGAGGCTGATATCCTTATCTCTAGTCTTTGGGTGGGTGTGAACTATTGTGTTTGACCCCTAACCAAAAGTTTGGAGGTTCAAGACCACCACCCACTGGTGCCTTGTAAGAAAGGACTGGCTGGCGATCGACTGAAAAATCAACCCCTGGAAATTCTGTGGAGCTCAGTTCCACTCTGACACATATGGCGTCCCTTCGAGTCGGGGCGACTCCATGGCCACTTGCGGCTGGTTGGACCCTTCGCTCTGACAGAGCAGGAGCCAGTGTGGCCCCTGAAGAGGAGCCCTGGTGATGTAGTGGCTACTCGTTGGGCTGCAAACTGCAAGGTCAGCCCTAGGCACTTTTTGGGAAAAAGATGGGACTTTCGCCTTCTGTAAAAAGTGACTGTCTTGGACACTTACAGGGGCACTTCTGTCCTGCAAGGTCGAAATAAGTCAGGATTGACATGATGGCAGTGAGTGAGTGACTCTCAAGGGGACAGAGGTCAGGTTATTCGGGTGAATAACATTCCAGTGAACATCCCATTGTTTAAAGACAAGGAACCCAGCTGCAGGGAACATTTGCTCTCATCTTGAGGCCAAGCCCTCTTGCACTCAAATAAACTCAACTCCCAAAGCACCGACATGTGATGTCCAGTTTATCGCATCACAGTTATGCAACAGAGGAAGTGGTTTCCTCTTTATAGTTTTCTTTCTCCCCAGGTTTCCTGTTTCCTAAAATTCCTCTCCTCTGTTTCTCTCTCTCTCTCTCTCTCTCTCTCTCTCTCTCTCTCTCTCTCTATCAATCATCTATATCTATCTATCTATCTAATCTATCTTTCTATCTCTCAACTACAACAATTTTGCAATAGTCTGTCCTTTTGGCTCTTGAATAAAAATCTTTCTGAAATATAGAATCTCCCAACTCAAGTGGCCATGCCGAATAATGTAGAATTCTGGTGGGGAGAGCAAAGAGGGGAATGATTGTGGCAACTTCCCGGGAGTGTGAATTTGAAAGTCTCTTTCGAGGCAGTGTTCCCTATCCTGATCTTGTGTCCATTTCTTCTCAGAACACTAATGTCTATTCTATATTCAGTCAAAGGTGGTGGCCTGCATAATTGAATATTAAATGGAAAAGCTGGAGACAGTTGGGGAGGGGGGCAGAGGAGTGTAGCCCCAGAATTCGAGAGGAAACATAATTTTGTGAAGAGAAACAAACTAAAACAAAACATACTGAGCTTTCTTATGCAGTCATATTTTAATTTTTTTTATTGTTGTTGAAAACATACTCACAAGACCTCACGCATTCAACCATTTCTACAAGCACAACAGTGGCATTGTTTTTATTCTGACTTTGCCAACTTGTTCCTCTCCCACATAGACCCACTGCCCTCTAAGGACATCGAGCCTTTCCAGTCGCAATTGTTAATTTAGTCCCATACAAACCCCACAGCCATTGAGTCCATGCTGGTATCTAGGGGTCCTGTAGGAACAAGGTGAACATTGCCCCTCTGGGTTTCAAAGACTTTGAATGCTTTTGGGCACAGACAGCTTCATCTTCCTCCCACAGGGTTACTGGTGGGTTTGAACCACTGACCTTTCAGTTTGCACCTCAGCGCATAACCCACTATGCTACCTGGGCTCCTTTGATCTCATATAGGTAATTTTTTAAAAAGCACAGGATTCAAAGATAGATATTCTTTATTTTTTATTATTTTATTTTATTTTATTTTATTTTATTTAGGCATCACTGCCCTCAGGTGGTGGGAGTAGGAGGCCCAGGCTTTGCTCCTGGGAGCTGGAATTGAACCTCCAGCCCAGTGGGCTGCAGTCCCGCGCACAACCACGATACCACCGGGGCTCAGCCTATAGATATTCTTTATGGCTTAATCTAAACCAGTGGTCGGCAAACTGCATCTTGCGAGCTGTATGCAGCTCTCTCAGTGTGAACGTGGGGCTCTGAAGTCACATTGAGCACATTTGAAGGTTCTTATTTCAGATCATGGTGATTTTATTTGTTTGGAAAAACATACTGAAGGCTCTTAGGTGATTTTACAGTTGTGAGGAGGGACAGGATTGGCTCTTTGGTCTCAAGAGTTGGCCGACCCCTGAGCTTTTATTGTTAGGTTGGGAAGCCTTGGTGGCATTGTGGAGATGAGCTGGGCTTTGATTGGTAAGATCAGGTGCTCCATCAGGTGCTCCATGGGAAAAAGACCTGGAAGACGCTAAAGGAAATTTTTGGTTTCAGGTTTGAAAATTATCTCAGGACAATAGTTTTAGGGGTTCGCCCAGCTTCAATGAATTCAGAAGGCTGGATTCCCTGAAAAATCTGAATTCTTTTCCCCATTCCCCACCCCCCCACCCCGCCTTTTTGATCAGGATTCTTCTATAGAATCGTTGATCAAAATAGTTAATCCAGGTAGTCAGACACCATCCAGTTCGGTTCTCAAAGGAGGCAGCTGAAGGCAAATAGCCACCTGTCCCATTTTCCCCTCCCATTCAGAGTTTTCCTGTTGCTCCAGCTGAGTAAAAACCAACTGTTTGACCTTGGATGGCTGCTTCCTACTTCTTAAGGCCCTGGCACTAGCTATGCAGCATTTCTGGCTAATGTCCACAATGATGTATTATTCCCCTCCCCATTTTAAAAAATATATTTTGGGGGCATCACTGCCCTCTGGTGGTGGGAGTAGGAGGCCCAGCCTTTGCTCCTGTGGAGCTGGAATTGAACCTCCATCCCAGTGGGCTGCAGTCCCGCACACAACCACTGCGCCACCGGGGCTCAGCTAAACAAAAATATTTTTATTGTGGGTTAGGTAGAGGTTTACAGAAAGCACCATAGTTTTACATTCAACAAGTTATAACCTTCTGATTCAACTCTTCCATTGCAATCCCCTCAGGACACAATTACTTTCCCCCCTTCCTGTCCTGTTCCCATTGCTCCTTCTTGCCTAACTCTCTGAACTTCGTCCTTGAGTAAACACTGCCCTTTTGATCACCCTTGATCATGGTGAGTTGGAGGTGAGTTTGGTAGCCTTGGCTCTCCTACCAGTCTCTATCTGACCACGAAAGCTGATCTCTTTGGTGATTTTGAGTTCTGTATCACATTTACCACTCACCTTATTCAGAATTTTAGGATCCCTGGAAGTGTAGAGGATTAGGTGTGAGGCTGTTAACTAGCTGCAAGATCAGAAGTTTGAATCCACCAGCAGTTCCTTCGGAGAAAGAGGAGGCTTTTAACTCCCATAAAGATTTCATCTCAGAGACCCCCGGGGCAGTGCTACCCTGCCCTATTGTGGCAGTGAACTTGGCTTTTAAATTTTTATCCAGGGGCTGAGCCCCGGTGGGGTAGTGGTTGTGCGCAGGACTGCGGCCCACTGGGATGGAGGTTCAATTCCTGCTCACAGGAGCAAAGGCTGGGCCTCCTACTCCCACCACCGGGGCAATGATGCCTAAAAAAAAAGAAAAAATTTATCCAGGACCTTTTAGTATCTCTTTAAGGGCAAATGACAGTGATAACTATGTGATGCCAAATGACCCTGGTGTCTCCCAACCCCGTGACCCTGATCTCCAGAGACCTTGACCAATGGGCAGTTCCCACAAAGTGTTTGCATGTCTAAGACTTTCCATAACCGTGTCCCCTGTATGTTACAGCACATTCATTCATGGATGTATTTTCAGCTAAAGTAAAATACATATATACAACCATCCTCTCTCAAACGCATATATATTCAGGAGTGTACTCGCACTCTCTCTCTCCGCAGCTCTCCAGTCTACTTTTTATTTAAATTTCTTTTCCTAGAGCCTCACTCTTGCAGGAGGATTGTGGACATAACAGTAGTCACCTGTTACCTTTAACTCTTGAAAACCTCCCAGTGGTTTCTCTTGCTGCCATAATTTGAGTCAACTTCTTTTCAGCCCAGGAGCTCTACTGTTGTGGTTACACATTGGGCTGTGACTGGCCAGTTCAGCAGTTTGAAGACACCAGCCTCTCCTTGGGAGAAATACAGGGCTTTCTATGCCCAAAAAAAGTAACAGTTTCAGGCTGAGCCCCATTGGCATAAGTGGTTGAGTGTGGGACTGGGCTTGGTGGTTCAAATCCAGCAGCTGCTCTCCAGGAGCAAGGCTGGGTAGCTCCCATGACCACCAGAGGGCAATGATGCCCACCCCCCACCCCCGCCAAAAAAAATAACAGTTTCCAGATTCACAGGGGCAGGTCTACCCTGATCTCTGTAGGTCCCTGTCAGGCAGAATTGACTAGATCTGATTGGTTTGATTTTCCCTTCATCACAATGAACACTTTCCTAAGATTCTCCTTCCCTCTCTTCCCATGTTCCCTGCCAAAGAATGCTTTTTAGCACCTCCATGCAGGACCATCTTCCTCTGGGCCTGGTGTACCAGTGTGGGACCTAGTTGCTTTTCTCTATTTTCTCTTCTTGGTTTGCTTCTGTATGGGCACAGAGAGCACTGTAGGGCCAACAACAGCTCGAGACATGATGTCTCCTCTCTGGATCATGCCGGGGTGACAGAAGACAAGACTGGGACACACGGCAGGGAGTGAGTTAGGTCTGACCACCCTCACCATGGGGCAAATCAAGAAGGGAACATAACAAATAAACTGTGGGAGCAAAGTCAAGCCACAAAACCCCTGAGGAGAACTCCAAAAAGATTGCAGGCCAGGATGGGCAGTTCAGAACCCTGCAGGACCAGTGGGGAGACAGTCATAAAGGTCAGAGGATAGACTTCAAATTATGCATGCTTTATCGGTTTCTTTTTTTTTTTGAGGGTGGGGGGCATCACTGCTCTCCGGTGGTGGGAGTAGGAGGCCCAGCCCCACTGCTGGAATTGAACCTCCGTCCCAGTGGGTCCCAGTCCCGCGCACAACCACGACGCCACCGGGGCTTAGCCCATCGGTTTCTTTTTTTCTAGTTTTTTCCCTTTTCTTTATTTTTCTCAGTCTTTTGTTTCATCTTTGTTACTGTTGTTCTTTTACCTGCTAATATAAGATAGGCATAGGAAGCAAGCCCGAGGAGAAAACAACCAACAGGACAGATGGTTCTGGAGGGACTAGAGGGAGGAGAAAACAGGGGGAGGGAAGGAGCCGTGAACAAACAATGCCACAGACAGGGGAACAACTAGGGAATTAAAATCAGCAATAAGGAGGACATAGAGATTCCATTGGTGCTAGAGCAACAGCAATCTAGCTGGGAGGATTTACTAAGAGACAGAAAAAGGGCAAGCGAGACAGTGGGATGGAGGTAGGCAAAAGGAAACAGAGGGAAGATCTAGGAAGCAAAGCTATGGATAGAAGTATAAACACAGGGGCTGAGCCCCGGTGGCGTCGTGGTTGTGCACGGGACTGCGGCCCACTGGGACGGAGGTTCAATTCCAGCAGTGGGGCTGGGCCTCCTACTCCCACCCACCGGAGAGCAGTGATGCCCCCCCACCTCCCCCCCAAAAAAAGAAGTATAAACATAGGTGTGCACTTATGCAAATATATTAATTCATAAAAATAAAGGCATTGGCCTTTGTACATATATTTTTATAGCAATACATGGAGGAAGTGGACAGACTTTGGACCTCTGTGCAACCCCTCCCTCAATGTAAGAACACTTTGTTCTAACAACCTGGCATTCTCTGATGTTCATCCTCCTGACATGATCGCTGAAGACAAAATGTGTGCATAAGCAAATGTGGTGAAGAAAGCAGATGGTATTTGACTATCAAAAGATATAGCATCTGAGGTCTTTTTTTTTTAATCACTTTATAGGAGCTTGTACAACTTTTATCATAATCCATACATTCATCCATTATGTCAAGCATATCTGCATATATGCTGCCATCATCATTTTCAAAATGTTCTTTCTACTTGAGCCCATAGTATCAGCTCATCTTTCTTCCCCCTGTGCCCCCTCCCTCCCTCATGAACCTTTGACAATTTATAAATTATTTTTTTTCATGCCTTACACTGACCAATATCTCCGTTCACCCACTTTTCTGCAGTCTCTCCCCCTGGGAGGGGTTATATGTAGATCATTGTGATTGGTTCCCCCTACCTTCCTCTTACCCTCCTGGTATCATTATTGGTCCCAGGGGGTTTCTTTTTTCTGGAACCCCTGTGCATCCAAGAAGCTGGGGTCTTAAAGGCTTGGAGTTAAATAATCGACCATGTAGAGGAGAAGCAACAAGCGCACAGAGAAGAAGCACACCAGGCTGTGTGACCATGAGAGGCCACGGGCATCAGGTAACAGGTACCAGAAGACACAAAACAACAACAAAAACCTCTACATTGTTGAGAATGAGGGGCCAGACCCAAAACCCATCTGTAGACAATAAGACATCCCCTCACAGGAAGTTTCCAAGCAAGGGATGTGCCAACCAGGGTGCCGTAAAGCACTGATGAAACACATAATAGTCCCCTGGTTCTTTGAGACTTCCTCACCTCCCACTATCATGACCCCAGTCCTGCCTTTCAGTTCTGGCTAGACTGGAATATGCACACTGGTACAGATAAGAACTCACTAACACATGGAATCCAGGGCAGATAAACCCCTCAGGAACAGAAATGGGAGTCGCAATCCCTCCAATAATTTTATTGAGAGGGCTCTTACAGCTCTTATAACCTTCAATGCATCATTTGTGTCAAGCATATTTGTACGCATGTTGCCATCTTCATTTCCAAATATTTTCTACTTGAGCCCTTGATATAAGCTCTTCTTTCCCCCTCCCTTTTTTTTTTTTTGCTTTGTTTTGTTTGGGGCATCACTGCCCTCTGTTGGTGGGAGTAGGAGGCCCAGCCTTGCTGCTGGATTTGAACCTCCAACCCAGTGGGCCACAGTCCTGCACACAACCACTACACCACCGGGGCTCAGCCCTCCCCCTCCCTTTTTAAAAAAAATATAAATCACTTTATTGGGGGCTCATACAATTCCCATCATGATTAGTGCATCACCAATTGCATGAAGACCATATTTGCACACTTGTTGTCATCATCACTCTCAGAGCATCCTCCCTCCACTTAGGCTCCCGGTACCAGCTCCCCACATTCCCCTCCCTCCCAAGTATGGAATATTTTAAGAGCTGTAAGGACCCCAATAAAAGATGAGAAAGAAAAAGAATGGTGGGCTGAGCCCCGGTGGCGTAGTGGTTGTGCACAGCCCACTGCGGCCCACTGGGACGGAGGTTCAATTCCAGCAGTGGGACTGGGCCTCCTACTCCCACCACTGGAGGGCAGTGATGCACCCCCCTCCCCCCGCAATTAAAAAAAAGGAAAAGAATGGCTCTTTTCTTATGAAGTCCCATTCTTGCCTTTTTACAATAGGGGTCTCATACAAATTTGTCCTTCGGTGCTTGACTAATTTCACTTGGTAATGTCTCCTCCAGGGGATGGGTTTGTTGCAAGTTGCTTTGCAGACTCCTCATTTTTTATAGCTGTATGGTATAGCATTGTGTGTTAGACATCAGCGTTTAGTTGACCATTCTTCCACTGCTGAACATTTAGATCGTCTCCATGTTTTCACTGTTGAGAACTGAGCTGTGGTGAACGTGGAGGAGTGTGCATAGATTGTGGTGCTTATGTCTCCTCTCTAGAATACACACCAAGTACAGGGATGCTAGAGGCCTGGTAGCATCGGAGACACCTGTTGGGCTGCGTTCAGCAAGGTGAGCCATTTGCAACGACCAGCTTTTCCCCTGGAGAAAGACGGAGCTTCCTTTTTCTGGAAGCAGTGATTGTCTTTGGAAATCCACAGGGGCAGGTCTACTTGTTCTATTGAGTCGCCAAGAGTCTGCCAGGTCTCCAGGGCAGTGAGCTTGAGTTTGAGTGTTGGGGAGAGGCTATTGGGCCAGATGGCATTTTTCTTGCCAGTTGTTTGAGGACGTGCCCTTCTGCTTTCCACAGTGGGTACGCCGCTTTATGCACGCATATCATTTCTGATGGAGGGCCCACCCTGATATCCTGTGGATAGCTCTTGAGTCCCTGAGGATCCAAATTTAAGCGGCACGCGAAGGACGTGAGTCTTAGGGTCTTATAAAACTAACAGCACTAAACAGCTCGCTCTCAAATCTCTTTCTTTGAAAGTTAACATCTCCTTAACATTTAAAGGACTCCTTGTCTTGAGCCCCAAATAAAAGGCACACGAGGATAATCTAACCAGTTTGGGGGTGCTTGGCTCAACCGTGGTTCAGAGGTGGGCTTAGAAAAAACGGGAGCTAGCTGAGCCCCCGTGGCGGAGTGGTTGTGCGCGGGACTGCGGCCCACTGGGATGGAGGTTCGATTCCAGCTGGGATGGAGGTTCGATTCCAGCTCCACGGAGCAAAGGCTGGGCCTCCTACTCCCACCACCTGAGGGCAGTGATGCCAAACAAAAAAAAAAGAAAAAAGAAAAAGAAAAACGGGAGCTTAAAGATGAAAACATTTTCCACGCTGAGCTGGAGGCTGATCTTCAGGTTTCGCATAACGCACTGGGTTCGGTCTTGGCAGAGACCTGGTGGCAGTACTCAGCTTGAGGACCGTCTCTTTAGGACTGCAGCCGTGATTTAAAATGGGAAAGGAGGACAGCCCCACTAATTGAACTGGAAAGCTGAGACAAACAGCTTTCAGAGGCTTCGGCAGCGGTTCAGAAGACTGCAGCTGACCGGAACCACGCCGGGCATTCGGGCCCCGCTCCCTTCCGCCCCCACTCCAGTTTGCAAAAGAACAGCCGCGAGGAGCACTGCGCGCGCGGGCATTCAGCGAGATCGGGCGGGAACGAACACCCCACCGAAGGAGCCAGCACGGCCAGCGCAGACCCCCCACGGCGGGGCACACGCCACCGAGCCAAGGCGGAAACTGCCCCGCAAGCCGAACCCGGGAAGTGCGGAGCGCGCGGAGAGGGCTGACAGCTCCAGTAACCCGCGGCGCGGCGCGGCGCGGCGCCCGCCGCTGGCTCCGGCCCGCGGTGACGTCACGGGCCCGGCGCGATCACGTGACGCGCCCGCCGCCCCGCCCCCGCCCGCCCGCCGCCTTCTTAGCGCAGCGTCCCGTCGTCGCCGTCGCCGCCGCCGAGGTGCCAGAGCTCTCGGGAGAAGCGCGCAGCCAGGGCCTGCGGGCGGCCGCGGGAGAGGGAGCCGAGTCCCAGCGACTGAGGAGCCGACCGCAGGCGGGTCGCGGGGCCCGGCGAGCCGGAGCCCCCCGCAGCGGCGTCACCGAGGTCCGGACAAAGTTGGGCGCGCAGTCGGGCCCCTGCGCCCGCCGCCTCCGCGATGAAGATGGTCGCGCCCTGGACGCGGTTCTACTCCAACAGCTGCTGCCTGTGCTGCCATGTCCGCACGGGCACCATCCTGCTCGGCGTCTGGTACCTGGTGAGCGCGGCCAGGCCAGGAGGCACACCTGCCGGGGCCGGGAGGGGGGCGGGAGGGCCCGAGGCCCCGCACCCCGCGCCCCGCTCGGCTTCGCCGCCCCCACCCCACCCCCATCGCCCGCCTCCCCAAGTTGGTGGCCTCTTCGGCCTCGGCCCTGGGTGACGCGGCCGCTAATCCGCCTAAAGTTGTATTCTTAGAAACTTAATGCTCCAGGAGACCCGGGCGCCGGGGGAGCGTAATCCCCTCGGGCTGCGGCCGAAAATGGCGGGGGGGCCAAGTCTGGGTCGGTCCTGGGGCGGGGGGGGGGGGGCCCGCGGCGGGAAGGGAGGCTGCGGGCGGGCCGCC